>QANX01001598.1:9092-86459 GCA_003254975.1 Ochetophila trinervis
CTCTCTCTCTCTCTGTTGAAATTTCTTCAATTGTCTGCCTGCTCAAAACTTCATTTGCTGCATTATATATGGATATATGCCATATGGTATTCTTTTTTGCTAAGAATCATTTTCTAGGCTCTATTATTATTACGAAGGACGTATAGGCCATTAAATGGTATTTTTTTTTTTATAAAAAATGTTAGATGTTTTAATTTTTTGTTTTTGTTTT
Organism: Ochetophila trinervis; assembly: GCA_003254975.1. Classification (NCBI taxonomy): domain Eukaryota; kingdom Viridiplantae; phylum Streptophyta; class Magnoliopsida; order Rosales; family Rhamnaceae; genus Ochetophila; species Ochetophila trinervis. The sequence continues at coordinate 9,304 of QANX01001598.1, forward strand.
TGGTAGATATGTTACATGTTTTAAAAAGTAGTCATTATCATATCTATTTTTATAAAAAAGCAAAATACGTTTTTTAACGAATATATATGATATATGTTTTTTTTTTTTTTTAGTAATATCTGATATATATGTTACATTTGCTTGGATGCACTTTTGTCATTTGTCTATTAGCTAATAAATAAATAAACGGAGGTCTTGATAACTAATCAATTCTGTAATCCAATTTGAGTTAAACATAAATTAAGAATTTTGTCCAGTTTAATTTCAATTCCATAAAAAAAAAAAAAGTTTAATTATATAGTTTTTCATTTTTGTCGATCACCAATTCGGGTTGCATCTATTCACCAAAAAAGTCGGGTTACAAATTTCCTGCCGGAAAAATAAATAAATTTGGGTTTCACATTTTTTTAGCAATATAAAAATACAATTATGCTTGGTTAACTTTATAAAGTCACTACTTACATTAAAATTATAAAAATACGATAAACATTCTAACGAACAACGTCATGCAAAATTTTAATCAATTCATCTTCCTTGTATGATCTTCATGTATTTTTTTTTTTATATAAAAGAAAGATCGAATACAATAGAGACTGTTACACAGTTTTGAAGGGCTGAGAAATATTCCCAAGTAATATACTCATTCAAAAAAATAAAATAAAAAATCAGTCCCTCCTGCCGGGAGAGAAAAAAAAAACTTTAATTTTCTGTCCAGTAAGGTTCTATTAGAATAAATTTGGCTTTCTCCTACTACATAAAATTTATTTACCAAAAATAAAAATAAAAAAATACTACATAAAATTTGGTAGCCATGTTCCAAAGCATAATATTGGTCCATTTCAGATGCTACATGATGATATAAATCCAAACATATCAATCCAAGGTCTTCAATACCTCAGTTTTTCTTGTTAAATAAAACTGAGACTCCAAAGTAAATCGAAATTACACTTAATATAGTACTCTGCTCTCACATAGCGCCTTTTTCTATATATATATATATATATATTTTTTTTTTTTTTGAGGAACACAGAGAACCATTACTCCATTCTTATAGTGTATTGCACTATTACTTTTGGATGTTTTCTAATTTTGATTTTTATTGCCATTTCTTTATGCAGTACAAGATTGTCCAAGCTATTATCCTTGACAGGTTCTAAAGGTGGTTTGGTAGGGGAATTGCCATTGGGATTAGACACAACAACTGAGGAAGAATACACCTTGATGATGTCTAATTCAGCAACTGAAGAAGAGCAAACTTTGATGTCTAACTTAACAACCGAGGAAGAATACATCTCGATGTCTAATTTACTTGAAGACTTCACTAGTATCTCCAACATTGATAAAACCTGGATTTTTAAGTCCAACAGCGGTATGATTGTTCATGTTTGTAATACGATATAAGAAAAATCTGCCAATGCTTTCTCTTCTGAAAGCCAGTAACATCTTGACATCTTTGTTGCAGGATTAGATTCCCAGGCAATGTTTTTAATCAGTCAACCAAGTCTTTTGACAAACAAAAGGAAAAAGTTTATAGTTTCTTCCACTCATATTTCAAAAGACAGTAACACTTCTGTAAACTTTCAATGGGCTCCCTTTCCTATTGAGATGACAGGAGTATCTACAATTGTTCCATCACCATCAGGTTCTAAGCTTCTTGTAGTCCGGGAATCTGATAGTAAATCTCCAACACAAATTGAAGTTTGGAGTCCATCTCAAATGGAAAAGGAATTCCTTATACCCCAGTTTGTTCATGGTTCAATTTACACAGATGGATGGTAATTACTATAAGTTTTTAAGTTTCTCTGATTTGCTTTCTGTATAGTAGTAGAAGAGTTGAAAGCACAGCTCCTGCTGGTGGTTTGTCTACTTTCATTGCGTATGCCTAGAAGAGTTCAAAGATCTCTGAATGATACAGGTTCGAGGGAATCTCTTGGAACTCCGAGGAAACTCTGGTTGCTTATGTTGCAGAGGAACCATCTGCCCCCAAGCCTACATTTTGCAGTGGGGGAACTAAGAATGGCGGTTCTATGAATAAGGACCTGGGTGGATGGAAAGGACAAGGAAATTTTGAGGACGATTGGGGTGAAAGTTATGCTGGAAAAAGACAGCCTGCACTTTTTGTCATCAACACAAACAGGTACTAACTAACAGTGCTTTTGTTTAAAGTTGTATTATAAAAAAGAGAGTTCTTTTTTTGATTAATAAACTTATTTTGAACCTTTGCATGTTTTACAGTGGAGAAGTTCGAGATGTTAAAGGAATTCAGAAGTCTTTGAGTGTTGGCCAAGTTGTGTGGGATCCATCAGATCAATATTTGGTTTTTGTGGGGTGGTTATCAAATAGAAGAAAACTTGGAATAAAGGTCTGCTATAATAGGCCTTCTGCATTATATGTGGCCAGAGCACCAAACTTTGAATCAGAAGCCAATGCACATGATCACGAGTAAGTTGTTTTAACAATGTCCATGTTTTGTAGGTTAGCTTTTCTGTGTTAATGGCTTCACGTTGGACGTGAGTAATGCTCAGAAATATGACACAATCATACAATTTTGTTATTTCTCATGTTCCAGAAACTTTTCAACTGAAGACATGCCTGCGATTAATCTAACTCATCAAAGCATTAGCAGTGCTGTTTTTCCACGGTTCAGGTAGGTATTTATCTCATATATATACTCGATTATTATTGGTTCACAGGATTTCCATCATCTCAGTTTCACTCCGTTAATTTAGAGTTTGATTATCTAAATCATTGTGCTTTCCTAACTTCTGGTGAAAATTTGGCTACCTCAATAATTCTTGAAGAGCAAGAATTAATAGTTTCAGCTGGTATTATCAACAAATGACTGATTGTATCTGAAAATGTTCATATTATATTTCTCCAGCCCAGATAGAAAGTTCCTTGTGTTTTTCTCTGGAAGGAGTTCTGTTGAATCTGGTGCACATAGTTGCACAAAATCTCTTCACAGAATTGAATGGACCATGGATGAGAAGAAGTTCACATCTTTGAAAACTGGTGATGTGGTTAGCTCTTCTGTTCTTATCTTTTTCCATGTACTTCCAAGGTTCACTGGCAGATTGAAACTGAATTGTCTGCAAACCCAGTTTTTGTTTGGTGGTGCATTTAATTTTACATTTATTTTGGTAAAAGAGTATGCATTGAAAGATTCATTTCAGATAGTAACAAAAGTTAACAGGTTTTAGGTGATCTTTTTGTTAGAAAAAAACTAGGCCAAGAGTTTCATCCAAAGAAGAGAAGAAGAGAAAAGAAAAAGCAAACATAAAACTCATATCTTCTATTAGGCCAATGGCTTCTATTTTGGCCAAAGGCAATAACAAACATGAAAACACAAATATTTAAATACAAAACCATTTTCCTATGAACTTTAGATGTCATGGGCAGATTTACCAACTACTGTCCAGCCATTACCTCTACATGTAGCTGCCATATTTCTACTCTTACAAAACCATACCTCACACCAAAATATCCCACATTTCTAGTGATTCTATCACAACCAAACTAACCAACTCTAAACTAACAACAATTTGGCTACTTCAACTATAAGTAACCTTACACCATTTTAATTCTTAAAATACATTACAAAAATACATTTATCAAACACTTTTCTCTACTACTTGCTAATGCTATTAGTGAACTTGGCACTATTCTATTCTAAATGGTCTATGAAGATTCCCATTGTAATGTCTCCCGACGATGGCTGCTTCCCTGGCCTTTACACTCCGAGTGTCCTGCATAATCCATGGCTTTCTGATGGGTGTACCATGATTGTACCATCTGTCTGGGGTAGCCGTCAAGTAATACTATCAGTAAATGTGCTGAGGTAACTATAGTTTTGTTCATGCAGACCTTAATTAAAACATGTTTGATTAACTATCTTATGATAATTATGTCAAATTACAGTGCACAAGTATCACGTATCAGCCCTGTGGACTCAGATTTTTCATGGAATATTCTTGCATTGGACGGGGACAATGTTGTTGCAGGTAACATAAAAAGCTGTTCTTTACCAATAATCTAGCTTACTATATGAAAAGAAGTGAAATAAAATATTTTACTTTGTCTTCCATTTTTGAAGTCTCTAGCAGTCCAGTAGATGTCCCTCAAATCAAGTACGGTTATCTTGTTGATAAAGCAACTAAAAATGATGCATGGCATTGGTTAAATGTATCAAGCCCTATATTTAAATGCACCAAGAAGGTATGTTTATCTCTGTTTAGATTATGCATATTGGAATTATCCTGAAAGCTTGATCGAATTATTCAACGTTCTTTTGCATCAGGTTAGATCTTTGCTCTCAAATCTTCAGTTCACTATAATTAACATTCCAGTCAAAGATCTTTGTGATACCTTGACAAAAGGTATTATATGCCACTTTGATATTGCTAAAGATTCCATGACTATAATTTTGGCAGTTAGAAAAGTACGAGCAAGGTCGTAAGGCTTCCTATCATCCTTTTCTTCTTTATTGTGTTGAAAAAGCATTGGTTTTTGAATTCCTGCATATGTTTAAAACATTTCAGGTGCTAGGAAACCTTTTGAAGCTATATTTGTGTCTTCCAACAGAAAGAAAAATGCCATGGACGACCCACTTATTGTATACCTACATGGAGGGCCCCATTCAATATCATTGTCAAGCTTCTCAAAACCCTTGACATTTCTCTGTTCAATTGGATACAACATGTTGATGGTTAATTATAGGTAATTTTTTTTTCCTTTAATTACTGGTACTGTTATGATATTATCAATGTCAGAATTTAGGCTTAGAATTTTCACTTTGAACCCATGTTATGTTTAACTAAATCATATTGTTTGCTTGTCAATCAAAATTTCTTATGCTTGTAATTTTCTTCTGAAAAAGTGTTGTAGGATTTATGCAACATTTTCTTCTCTACTAAACTGGTTAAAGTTTATTTGCCAGTTTCTTTTGACATTATTGATCGTGTAACGTGGACAAGATGATAACTATTTTACCATCACAAGGATGAATCTGTTTTAAAAATCAGTCTACAACATGAACACTTAGTACCAGTTTAATTAATGATTCAGGCTTCTTCTAACATGGTAATTGATAACAGAGGCTCCTTGGGTTTTGGTGAGGAATCTCTACGATCTCTAACAGGGAATTTTGGATCTCAGGTGCTTATTATCAATCTTGTTACAAGCTTAATCTATCAGTTTACTTCCTATCAAGTTTAATAATGCGCTAAGCTCATTCTGGTGTTATCCGAATATATATATATATATATATATATATATATATTTTAGTTTGAAATAAGAAAAACTTTTGACTTCAAATGGAAACCTAGTCTCTTATATCATTTTGGGACAGGATGTCAATGATGTACTCACAGCTATAGACCATGTCATTGACATGGGACTAACCAGTCCGTCAAAAATTACGTTGTTTGGTGGTTCCCATGGTGGCTTTCTGACAACCCATTTGATTGGCCAGGTATATATTTCTTACCTATAATTCATCCTTTGTTTCTTGTGTAAATTTTAATAACCATCTCTTCTAAAGTCATGAACTAGAATTTACTTACAGAAATGAAGTCGGTCCTCGTTCTAAATGCTGCAGGCACCTGATAGGTTTGTTGCAGCAGCAGTGAAAAACCCTGTCTGTAACCTTGCTTTGATGGCATGCACAGCAGATATCCCTGACTGGTGCTATGTAGGAGCCTATGGAAATGAGGCCAAAAACATCTTCACTGAAGCACCTTCACCTGAGCATCTAACTGTATTTTACAACAAGTCTCCAATTTCACATATCTCTAAGGTATGCAATGTTTGTAGGCTTGTTTTCTGGTATTAGATATTACAGAAAATTGCTATGGTGCTTTTGGAAAATGCATATCAGAATATGAAAGCAAAGAAACCCAATTCAAAGGCCTAGAAAAACTTGCAACTGTTTTCCTTAATAATTTCCTTTGTGATTGAAAGATTTTACCAGCCAAGTGGGAGTTTGATGATATTTCTCTGCAGGTGAAAACACCTACACTTTTTCTTTTAGGCGCTGACGACCGACGTGTTCCATATTACAATGGACTGCAAGTAAGAAACTCTACTTTCATGCTTTGGCTTTAACCTCAACGCTATTGAATAATTTATCAGAGTTGCATGAAGGCCATGTAAAATACAAAACAATATATATAAAATGGGAAGTGCAATCTGTATTCTCTTTTTTTTTCTTTTTCTTTTTTATCTTATTCTTTTAAATTTTTCTCCATTTGGTGTGCAATTGGACAAGGGAGAATCGTTGAGTTTTAATCTTCAAGTGATTTTGATATTTGTTAAATTTCTTAGTATGCTCGGGCAATAAGGGAGAAAGGAGTTGATTGCAAAATTATTGTATTTCCGAATCATGGTCATGCAATTAGAAGGTAAAAACATTTTCCCTAAACAATGAAAATCAAGATCAAATCAAAGCTTCAAGCATATATATATATATATTAGTCTTGTTGAGTTTCATTTCATCATTTGCAGGCCACAATCCGACTTTGAGTGCTATATCAATATTGCAGTGTGGTTCAAGAAGTATTGCAAATAAGAAGACAGCACTTCTGCTTTAATAATTCCTAAATATACATTGCTCAAACTTATTCGGCTTTCGGAAACAGCCTAGTAGCAACACAGTTCATCGTTTTCTTAGGCGTCTTATCTCGTTGAATCGACCCCTAACAACTAGATTCTTAAAGTTCGTGAACAACTTTATCAAGCTCTATGCTAAAGCTTGCTTCTTAAATTGGGCACAAGAAACATACGAGCTTCTTAAATATGAACTAGCAGGAGAAAATTTTGAGAGCTTGAAGGGAAAGGGAGTGATTATGCACATGTACAAGAAGCAATAAGGATTAAAAAGTTCAATTGGAATGAGAGAACTGGGACTGTAACTTATTTGCTGACCTCTAATATTTAACCAAATTAAAAAAGAAAAAAGAAAAAGAAAAAAAAGATGTTCATTTATTGTAATTAAAGTAAGTGAACTACTTAAATATTGTGATTAATGATAGTGAAATACCTAAGTTTTGAGATGGCTATTTGTTTGAAATAATATGAACTATTGGATTATTCACTTACTTTAAATAAAAGATAACTATTATTTGAATAATTTTGGGGAATAAAAAAAAGGATGAAATTTGATATATATATATATATAAAAATAAAATAAAATAAAATAAAAAGTCATTCAAAATGGTAAAAGAAAGAAAGGTGTAAATTCCAATTTTTGTGAACTAAGGGGCGAAATTAACTATTAATCAAAATATATAATTTGTGTTTTTTATTTATTAATATTACAGGATAATAAATCTTGACTTTATTTTTATTGTTTTAAAAGTACTACCACAATCATTAAATTTGTATCAAATTTTGGATTAAAAAATAAGAACCCCACTAAAAGTATCATTGATATTTTCATTTATCTCTCATTTTTTGAAAGATAATCAAGCAGAACAAGAACATATGATTGAGCATCTTTCAAATTTTTTTTTTTTGTGTCTACTTTTTTCTCTCGAACCTGTCATGTTGAAGACATAACTTATTCACTGGACTAGAAGGTCGGGACGAGCCTCTTTCATTTCATCATGCACAGAATAGAATAAAAAAAGAAATGTTTGTGAGGGAATAATATTAATATCTACACCAAATGGAGCGGGTGCTACTATGCTCAGCCACCTCAGGCTGGTGCGTCAACTTTCTTCGCTCAAGATTCCCTTTTCCTATTTATTCTCACCCACTCTCTTCCTTCACTCTCCCACTGAGAAAACTTCACTCTCTCTCTGCGTAAGCTCGCTTTCTTCACTCTCTCTCTGCGTAAGCTCGCTTTCTCTCCTGCATACTGTTTTCTGCTGATGAATTTTTAATGGGTATTTATTTTTAATATATTTGTTTGTTCTGAACGTTGATTTGTTACGATATCCTTATCTTATCTTAGCTTCTCTTTCGTCTTCTTTTAGCTCTTTTTGTTGGGAAATCAAGGAGTTGTGTATTTTGATTTGAATGCTTGAACAAAATGGTCAATTGAGAAAACTGCCCAAGTTTCTTCGTTCAGGATTTAGGATTTCTGTTTTGGCAAATTGTTATCTGGGTTTTAATGAAGTTCCCAAATTTCTTTGGAGTCCTTGAGTAAAGTTTTTAATTTGATCAAACATTATAGATATATGAACATGGACCAGAGTGCTTGGGTATGCCTAGCGAATCTAAATATAAAAAGCCTTAAAACTTTTTATGTCTTCCACTATCTGTTGTAAGAGAAATCCCATTGGCTAAATACAGAACCAATGAAACAATCTGAAGTTCATCTGTGAAGTGACCGGACTAGAAGTGGTCTTTTCCATGATTTTTTCTGAATGATCTTCTGTTTCTGGACCCGAATTCTCTTTGAAAATTAAAGATATCATTATAGTCACACGATCATACTTTCAGATTACTAGGGGCTGAAAAACTAATAGGTGATCTGAGAAACAATTGCAAATTAGCAGTAGCCAGGTCATTAAAGTTTGAGCTGGCTATTTTTCTTTTGTTCTTTAATATAATTTTTAACGTACCTGTTAGTTCAACAAAAAACTGAGAATCGTTCTAGTTGCATAAGAATTAAAAAAGTTACCCTTTTATTGTTAAGTGAAAATAGTCAATATCATGTATACTTCATTAAAAATTAAATATTAGGTTAAATTAGGTTAACATTAAAGCCACATCATATTGCATAGAAAAGTATCTTTTCCTGGGGTGGAGTGATTTAGTATTACTATTACTATCACCTGTTTCACTGAAATCATGGGCGTTTTTAATTTCTTATGAACGTTATCTTTCCTAGCTTCTAAGGCATTATTGTTTACACTTTGGATGTCATAAATCAACAGTTCTCTTTGCTGATTAAGAATGATTTCCTCATTCTTGTACTTTGACCCTGTTAACTGTTGAAATATGTTCGGCTTGCTGATGATGTTATTTTCCTTTTATTCTGTAGTAAAAAGAATTTCAGACCTTCAGTGATGGAAGGTTCTAAAGCTGGTTTGGTGAAGGAATTGCCATTGGGGATAGATGCAACAACCGAGGAAGAATATACTTTGCAGTCTAAGTTACTTCAAGAATTTACTAGTATCTCCAGCATTGATAAGGCTTGGATTTTTAAGTCTGACAGTGGTATGATTGCTCATAAGTAGACTTAGATCATGTTAGCGAATACAAAATTGTTGACAATCACATTTTTATGCGAACTTTTTCTTGCAGGAATTAATTCTCAAGCAATGTTTTCCATTAGTCAAGCTAATCTTTTGGCAAACAAGAGGAGGAAATTTATTCTCTCCACTCAAATTTTAAAAGAAAGCAACACTTCTGTAAACTTTCAATGGGCCCCCTTTCCTGTGGAAATGACAGGTGTGTCTATAATTGTTCCGTCACCATCAGGTGCAAAGCTCCTTGTAGTTCGGAACTCTGAAAATGAGTCGCCCTCCCAAATTGAAATCTGGGGACCATCTCAACTGGAAAAGGAATTCCATGTCCCCCAGTCCATACATGGCTCAGTATACTCTGATGGATGGTAATTAATCATATAAATGTAGATTCTCTAGATTGGCTTTATTGTATCTGGTATTAACTCCGCGGACTGTTTTCTTTCTTCTGTATGTCTACAGAGTTAGTGCTAGAAAGTTTTCAATTGCAAACACTACTATTACTGATGATTTAGTAATTTCATTGCCATAGGTCTAAAATTAAGAGATCTAAATGATGCAGGTTTGAGGGAATCTCATGGAACCATGATGAAACTATCATTGCTTATGTGGCAGAGGAACCATCACCCACCAAGCCTACATTTGGTAGTCTGGGCTATAAGAAAGGTGGTGGCACAGATAAGGACTTGGGTAGCTGGAAAGGACAAGGGGATTGGGAGGAGGATTGGGGGGAAACCTATGCTGGGAAAAGACAGCCTGCACTCTTTGTTATTGACATTAATAGGTCCAGTATTGTAGTCTGACATTTTGTCAGAATAAAAATAATTATTTTCTGGATGACGAACTTATTTTGAACCCTTCTATGTTGTACAGTGGAGAGGTACGAGCTGTTAAAGGAATTGAGAAGTCTCTTAGCGTTGGCCAAGTTGTATGGGCCCCATCAGTTAAAGGTTTCCATCAATATTTGGTTTTTGTTGGGTGGTCACCAGATACAAGAAAACTTGGAATAAAGTATTGCTATAACAGGCGCTGTGCATTATATTCAGTTAGAGCACCAAGTTTTGAATCAGAAGCTAAGACACATGATCTTAAGTGAGTTGCTTTTAATGTCCATGTTTTATGGGTTATGCCTTTTCTTATATTTATCTACTTCTTTGGTGGACATGAGTATGGCTAGATATATGATACAATCTTAAATTTAATCTAATATTTCAGAGATAGTTCAACTGAAGACACGCCTGTGGATAATCTAACTCAAAGCATTAGCAGTGCCTTTTCTCCACGGTTCAGGTAGGCCTTTGTCTCATATAGTTGAACATCATTTGTTCATAAAGTTAGGTTGTGACCTCTTATGCATTTGTCCTTACTAAGTTTCAGAGAAAATTTAGAACTATATAAAAAAAATATATATATATCTGTTTCTGCTTCAATAGCTTTCAAGAGCAAGAAGAGTTCCATCTGAACTGGGAACTGTTTTCCCTTTTGAATGTTTATTTATTGTCGAACAAGAATCCTAAAGTTAAGATGAGTTTAGTCCAGCAGCTCCAAAGGCTGTGATTTCATCGTTATCAGACAAATGGTTGATTGTATTCTGAAATGTTATCATTCTGTTTTTCCAGCCCGGACGGAAAATTCCTTGTGTTTCTATCTGCTAAAAGTTCTGTGGATTCCGGGGCACATTCTGCAACAGATTCTCTTCACAAAATTGAATGGCCATTGGATGGGAAGGTGTCCTCATCCGTCAAAATTGTTGATGTGGTGAGCTATTCATTTCATATCTGTTAATCTGTGCATGTCCGTTTTCATTTGCCAATTGAATCACAAGCCAATTAAAACTGTACCATCCAATTATTATGCAGATAGTTGTATTTCTGTTGATGTTAGTACATTCAATGAAAAATTTTACTCAAAGAAATAAAATTTTTAGAACAGTTTGTACAGGTATCATTTTCTATTGCATATTACTCCCATCTATAACCAAACTTATCCTTATTCTATTCCTCATGTTATTTGTAGATTCCTGTTGTATTGTCTGCTGAGGATGGTTTCTTCCCTGGACTTTACTGTTCAAGTATCCTGAGTAATCCATGGCTTTCTGATGGGGGCACTATGATTTTATCTTCTGCCTGGGGCAGCCGTCAAGTGATACTTTCTGTAAATGTGTTGAGGTAAACTGTAGTCTAGTTTATCATACCTTTATTTTACATGTTTGTATTTCTGACCGTCAATATTTGTACCAAAAAACAGTGCAGAAGTGTTACGTATCAGCCCTGTGGATTCAGATTCTTCATGGAATGTTCTTATGTTGGATGGGGACAATGTTGTTGCAGGTAACATCAAATGCTCATCATTGCCAATTATCTAGTCTAACAGATATGGAGAAATTATTTTACATTACTTCTTTCGTTTTGAAGTCTCTAGTAGTCCGGTGGATATTCCTCAAGTGAAGTACGGTTATCTTGTTGATAAAGCAACTGAAAATGCTGCATGGAATTGGTTAAATGTATCAAGCCCCATATTTAGAAGCTCTGAGAAGGTCTAATTGTTTTCTTTTGTATCATACTGTATCGTCCAGTGGTCTGCATAATGTGATTATACCAAATGTGTCTGATTGTATTATTGTATATTCTCTCACTGCAGGTTAGATCTTTGCTTTCAACTCTTCAATTTAGTATACTGAAGATTCCAGTCAAGGATGTTCCTGATAGCCTAACAAAAGGTACTATAGGCCACTTTGATTTCTGATTGTACGCACTTTGTCTGATGCCTACCGCTGACTAATGTAATATTATCCACGGGTTTTGGTTAGTTAGTATTTTCAATATGGAGTGAAACTTAAATGTTAGAAAATGTAAAACTATATATATATATATATTTTCTTTTCCTATTTTTTCCCCATTTAAATAGAGTTAATGGTTTTAAGTGAATATGCCACATTTAAATCATTTTCTTTCTTTGCTAGAAGTTTTTTTCTGTAACCTAAATTACCTTTTTGCTTGGGAAATTTCCAATTTCCAACTTAACATGTTAGAAAATGCCATGGTTTTGATTTCTTGAATATGTTTAACATTCAGGTGCTAAGAAACCTTTTGAAGCTATATTTGTGTCTTCCAAAACAAAAAGAAATGATGCATGTGATCCACTTATTGTGATGCTTCATGGGGGACCCCATTCTGTATCATTATCTAGTTTTTCACAGCCCTTGGCATTTCTCTCTTCAATTGGATACAATTTGTTGATTGTTAATTATAGGTAAGTTTTTATTTTTAATTGTCATTCTTATTACTATTAGTAGGGTTAGGGATGCATAGGTAAGTTTCCATTATTCTTGAGAAGTTAATTTGAGAGTTCTGGATCAAACAATTTCCCATGATACATTTGTCTGTCATCATAGATGATGTGTGATGGACACCATAATATTATTTTGGTGCATCTAGAATGGTTGAGAAGAATATTTATAACAAATCAGTTTACAGTGTCAACAATTTGTTGGAATTTATTCTATTATCAGGCTTCTACTAAACTGTTAATTTGTATCAGAGGCTCCTTGGGATTTGGCGAGGAAGCCCTACAATCTCTACCAGGGAAAGTCGGGTCCCAGGTACTTGTTAATCTACTATAGTTATATTTGCCTGATCTCCCTATGCTCTTTGACTATGTGCTTGGATCCTTGTGGTTCTTTTTAAACATTTTTAGTCGTAAAATAAGAAAACATTTTGGATCATGTAAGACCCTGATCTCTTAACTTATTCTGGCCAGGATGTCAATGATGTACTTACAGCTATAGATCACATAATTGACGCAGGACATGCCAGTCCATTGAAAATTACATTGCTTGGTGGTTCCCATGGTGGCTTTCTGACGACCCATTTGATTGGCCAGGTATGGTCTTAGTATATATTGCAAGGTGCATCTGTGAATACATGTTTATTTCTATTTTTAAGTTATAATTTTATATTTTCATCCTATGTCTCTATGCGTCAAGGTCTTTATACACTGTATTTTGGACACTGCTAGAGTAACAGTTGATGGTTTTCCAGGCAGAAATCTCCTTTGGCATATGCTTCGATTGCCTTTATCTTTGTTTTATTTTTTCCTAGATACATTTGTAACCTACATACCTTTAGTTAAATTGTATGTTCCTATATTTTCTTTATTACACTTATTCTTCTCTTCCGAATTCTAAAGTGATATATAGAGTTTAATCAAGAATTGGAATCCTTTTTGCTTCCTAAATACTTCAGGCACCAGATAAGTTTGCTGCAGCAGCAGTGAGAAATCCTGCTTGTAACCTTGCATTGATGGTTGGTACAACAGATATCCCTGATTGGTGCTATGTAGAGACGTATGGAAGTGAGTGGAAAAAGAGCATCACGGAAGCACCTTCAGCTGATCAACTGACCACCTTTCACAACAAGTCTCCTATTTCTCATATCTCAAAGGTATGCTTATTGTAGGCTAGTATTCCAAATTTTATTATGGAAGTGGTTCATGCTTTCAAAGAAAGATATTAGCACAAGAAAAAAACTGAATTCAAAGATTTCAAACCAGATTCAACAAGATCTTAAACATACAACTAAGCAAAACCTAATTGATGCATCAATGAATCCCCCAACCAAGACTCTGCATCGAGTGCTGACATGATCAGAAGAAATGGGTATGAATTTAAAAATAAACAACTATCAAGAAAGTAACGAAGTACATGCAAACAAGCCTGAAGTTCCTCAAGAATCGAAGAGTACTTTAGGGTTCGTTGTTTGATCTAATGGTAGAAGTCTCAGATTGACAGTTGCAAGTGCACTGGTTTTAATTCTTGAGGGTGACTAATTCATGCAAAAAGCATATGAAGTTAGGACCGATCTTTAGACCTTCCTTCCAAATACACCCCACCCTCCCCCCACCAATTGGCGAAATGAGACCCACCACAATACTAACTCTGGATTTAAACTATGTGATTGTTTAAATCTCTCATTGGAAGTCTTAAATTTTCAACTGATTTCCATTTTTATTGAGCAGTATTATCAGCTTAGTAGGAGCTTATTATCTGATAATTAATTAATTATTTTGATGATCTCTGCAGGTGAAAACACCCACCATTTTTCTTCTAGGTGCTCAGGATCTTCGAGTTCCAGTTTCTAACGGGTTGCAAGTAAGACAATCATGTTCCTCTTCTAAATATGAGAACTAATATAACCTCATATTTTGACATGAACAACAAACTGTTGAATGCTTTATTGTTTTTGTTGCCAGAGAAAACAAAAAATAAAGTAAAAGACACATACAATGGAAACAATCACAATCTATATTCTATCTTTTTACCTTTTCTGTCTAAATTTTGTAGTATTCTCGGGCACTGAAAGAGAGAGGAGTTGATGTCAAAGTTATTGTGTTTCCAAATGATGTTCATGGAATTGAAAGGTAAAAATATTCTTCTCTAATGAACTTATACCTTCTAACCTATCATCCTAAATAGAATCAAAATGGCAACAAAATTAATTTGCTTTTATTTGCAGGCCACAATCTGACTTCGAGAGCTTCCTTAACATTGGTGTCTGGTTCAAGAAGTACTGCAAATAAGCCACCCATCTGGCCTGCTTCATTTGCTTTAGCATTTAATCCCCCTTGATAACCCACATCGATTGTCTTTAAAGTTATCTTTAAAGACATTATACATCTCAAAAGTATGCTTATTGTTGGCTGTAGTGGTACACATTATATTTTGGAACTGGTTCCGATCGATGCTTTCAAATAAAGATTTATATTAGCACACGAAAGAAACTGAATTCAATGATTCCAAACCAGTTTCCACAAGATCATCTTGAGCAATTAACTAAGCAAAACCTGCTTGAAGCATTGATGAATCCCCCAACCAAAGCCCTGCATCCAGTGCTGACAATATGCATGATGGGAACAAAAAACTAAACATCTAATAATAAAATAAAAAAGTACACCGAAGCAATCAGTTTGAAGTTGCTCAAAATTTGAAGAGTATATTAAGGTTGTGTATAAGTTTCAGATTGACAGCTACAAGTGCACTGGTTTTGATTCTTGAGGGTGACTAGTTCATGCAAATACTATATTTAAGTTCTGTGGGTTTAAACTTTGTGATTGTTTAACTCTCATTGGAAGTCTTAAATTTTCAACTGATTTCCATTTTTATGAAACGGCATTAATTATCAACTGATTAGGAGCTTATTATCTAATAATTAATCGTTTAATTATTTTGATAGTCTCTGCTGGTGAAAACACCTACCATTATTCTTCTAGGTGCTCAGGATCTTCGAGTTTCCTCTTCTAAATAAGAGAACTACACGGTGAATTCTATATGGCTTTGTTGCCAAAGAAACCAAAAAATTAAGTAAAAAAGAAACATAAAATGGTTACAATCACAATCTGTATTTTATCTTTAAACCCCTTTTTTTATGTTTTTGGGGCACCAAAGGAGATGGAGGAGTTGATGACGTTAAAGTCATTGTATTTCCAAACGATGTTCATGTAATTGAAATGAAAGTTAAATTTCTTCCATAATGAACTTGAAAATATGCAACTCTAATCTATCATCCTGCATCTATAAAATCAAAATGCCAACAAAATGTTCCTTTTATTTGCAGGCTACAATCTGACTTTGAGAGCTTTCTCAATGTCTTTGATTCTATATTATTATTTAAACCAGATTTGATTTGACTACCCGTTTCTAAATCTTAAAAAAGTTTACTGATGTATTTTAGGGTTTCGGTCTCCGTCGTCTTTATAGAGCGTGTTTGGAGTAAATTAGGGTATCGGGTGCGGCCTCCGTTTCTTTCACTGATCGCGTTTTTCTCACAATTACTCTCGCTGCCATATGTGGATTCGTTTTGGTTTCGATGCCTTCCAAAATCTGCATAGAAGAATTGAAGAAAGACCCAGGGAAATCGCATGGCTATGGCCGAAGAGAGATCCCGGTACCGGCAAATCCACTTTAATTACCGCCGTCAATACCTCTGAACCTCCTCGGCTCCTCCCCCTCGCGCGTTGAAACAAACAGTGCTTCGAAGCGATTTTTTGTTCAGAATTCATCCGAAACAACGCGAATGCTGAGAAGTTGAAGCAGGCTGATGTAATTGTGCTTGCTTTTTAATTTGAATCTAAATCTGAGGGGTTGAACTATATTTATCAAGTATCTGACAATTTTAGTAACTAAAATATGGAGTCGCTTTTTCGATCTCATAAAATCATAACTTATTTGAATAATAAATTTAAACACTATAGTACATAATAAAATGAACAAAAAAAATATTAGAATATTTTTATCGTAATTCTTTTTAGATCTGTTAACGTGTCGTGTGTTTGTGTCTTGTAGTATTTGTGTTCGTATTAAAATTTTCTCATTCAAATTCGACCCATTAAGCTTTCGTGTTGAAATATGTAAATTCAAACTCATTCATAAAATTATTATGTAATCCGTTATCTAACTCGTTAACACGTTAAACTTATTTTCAAAATTAATTTTTAAAAAATAAAAAATATATTTGATTTAAAGTTAATAGTCCATACTAAAAAATAATGAAGCACTAAAATACCCATAAAATCATACATTGAGAAAAAAAAATACATATAAAAATTCTACAAAAACGCCATTAACATTAAAAGTTTCATATTCACTTTAAAGAACTTACAGAGTAAATTAAGTCTAAAAAACTTTAAACTCGCAACTAGAGAAAAATTGTCATTTTGAAAGAGAAAATTGAAGTTTAAAAATAGCAACAATGTAAATGGCTATCAAATGGCAAAAGCATGGGCTATATTGAAATTTGAAGTTGGGAGGCAGGGACAGATGGTAAGTAATCTAACATCAGCTATTTAGTTTTTTTTTTTTATAGTTAAATTACTAAATTGTCATTAAAGTGATCTAATGAGTTTTTGTGTGTTAACACTTTAAAATCCATTAAGATAAGGAGTTCAAAACGTGTTAATTCGTTATCAATCCAATCCGTTTCAAATAAATTTAAATCTGTAAAAAATATTTGTGTCCGTGTTGTGTTAAAATTTACTAAGTTTAACTGTTCATGATTAGCGTATTCTTTGAATGGTTTATTTAAGGGTAGAATGTTCATAATATAAGTATGAGACAAATTGTCTTGTATTTATTATTCTCACCTGCACCTGCTTATTAAACCTAGTATTATTTTTTTCTCACAATTAACATACTAGTTTAAAAACTCATTTTTTATACTACCTAAAAAAAATAAAAATAAAAATATTGTAGGTTGCTATTATAATATATGCTAAAAAAAGATGCAATATAAAATGAGTACATAAATATATTTATAGGAATGTTTATATAGAATTTAATTTGGAAAAAATACAAAGATTAAAAATTAATTTTATATCTAAATATGCATAATAAATTTTTATTGGATTAAAAAAATGCATAGACCAATTCATTAGTNTAGTTAAATACTTTCTAGGTATATGACTCGGCTGTAAATGAATTTTTTTTCATATTAAAAAAAATGCGGGTATAAACTTCCACTAAATATTGACATTTTTTTGACAAAAAGTTGTCTTTCGAGTTTCGTCGGGATGGTTTGGATTTTGCCCATCCACCACAACATAATTTCAGCAAGCCAATAACAGCAATAACAAACGGGACACAGGATATCAAAATTCCAACATAAAATAAAATATGCAATAAAGCTAAATGCCTGGCAATACAAGCAGCAATTTATAAATATGGAGCATCCAAGAAACTTGGCAATTTTGGTTGAATCTAAAATAGGAATTAAGAACAATGATAATACAAGCTTCATGCTAAAAACCAAACTACGAATTAAGTCGACTCGCTTATTCAAAGCTAAGATTAAAAGCAAAGAGGCTGAAAATCACTTGAAGAACCATTTGAAATGGAACAAAAGAGCTCTCCAATCAATTGACACCAATATGAGAGAAAATTTGGGTCAATCCTCAAGTGAGATTGTGAGGGTTGGTGGAAAAAGAAATGTCTGAAAGTAAATTTGTGATCACAACCAACCAGGAACAATGCCGGTAAGAGTAAAAAGTGAACGGTGACTATAGCACCGTAATAGCAAAGAGAAATCCAACTTTAGCACCGTTTAAGGCACAGCCAAAAACTAAGCAAAAACTTCCCCATCGTAACTCTCTATCCTATATTTGGTTACTACCCAAAAAAATAAAAAAACCTAACTATTCCATATTATTAGTGCTAATCAATCAAATTCAATTTAATCTGATTGGATCAATTATTTTAGTTAAATTGGATTGCATAACATTTGATTTTTTAAAACTAAATATGAGTCTAATTCAATTTGATTTCTATTCATAAAATTGAATGAGACTAAACCGAAATATAAATATTTGTTAAAACGAAACAGAAAAGAAATATCTCAAAATACCCATTTTTGTTAATTTGGACCTGTTTGTATGTTTTCGTTGTGGCCCCACAATTCTGTCAAGCATATATAATATATTCATAAACATAAATAATAATAATAATAATACTCTGCCAAGCATATTCATCAAAGGAAAAATTAAAAACTGCCAAGCTTCTCTGAACTTTTTTTGTTGGTAAATTACGCTTATCTGAACTTGGGTTGAGGAGGAAGTGAAAGCCCATTCATAACCATGTTTCTATCACTTTTCTGAATAAACTCAAGCGGTGAGTTGGAGGAGTTCGGAAATATCCGTTAGCGAAAGAATGTTTGTGAAGCTCCAGTTGGATACGAACTGCTTCACCATGTTGGGTCCTGCGAAGAACTTACCCAACAAAGCACTCCCAGTTTCTCCAATAGACAGAGTTGAGCGCTTTAACAAAGATAGAAAGCACAGAGTTCTTCAAATTCCCAATGGAGATGGGATTAATAAGATGTTTAGTGAAATTCCAAGACCTTCCCGTGATAGAAGTAATGGAGGTGTTGTTCATGAGCCTCTGTTGAAAAGGCAAAATTTTGTGAATAACCCAGATAAAGAAAAGATAGAGAAAATTTTGGATGGTGGAGAAACTGTTAACAAGAGGGATTTTGGTGGTA
Organism: Ochetophila trinervis; assembly: GCA_003254975.1. Lineage (NCBI taxonomy): Eukaryota > Viridiplantae > Streptophyta > Magnoliopsida > Rosales > Rhamnaceae > Ochetophila > Ochetophila trinervis. The sequence continues at coordinate 28,520 of QANX01001598.1, forward strand.
AATTCAAGTTGGGGAATGCGGATGGTGCAGTGAAGAAAATGCATTCCAAGTGTTCGAAGAAATGGCTGTCGTATGGGGGGTGTATTCCAGCGATTTTGCAAGCGTTGGATGAGGTAAAGGATTTGGATGAGGCTTTAAAGCCATGGGAAGAGAGTCTTAGTAACAAAGAAAGGAGCATAATTTTGAAACAGCAATCGAGATGGGAAAGGGCTTTAGAGATTTTTGAGTGGTTCAAGGGAAAGGACTGTTACGAATTAAATGTGATTCACTATAACATTATGCTCAGAATTCTCGGGAAAGCAAGGCAATGGAGCTATGTTGAGGGCCTTTGGGATGAAATGAATTTTAAAGGGATTGCACCAATTAATTCGACTTATGGAACTTTGATTGATGCTTATAGCAAGGGTGGACTTAAGGAAGAAGCACTTCTCTGGCTAGAGAAAATGAATAAACAAGGAATGGAACCTGATGAGGTTACTATGGGGACCGTCGTTCAGATGTATAAGAAGGCTGGAGAGTTTAAAAAAGCTGAGGAGTTTTTCAAGAAATGGTCATCTGGTGAATGTTTTAGTCAAGATGGTTGTACTGCGAATGGTGCTGGTAAAGTTGGGACTGCTTTGCAAGCACAAATGTGTTTAAGTTCGCACACATATAATACATTGATTGACACATATGGAAAGGCTGGACAACTTAAAGAAGCATCTGATATATTTGCACAGATGCTAAGGGAAGGAATTGCTCCAACCACAGTTACTTTCAATACTATGATTCACATTTGTGGTAACCATGGCAAGCTGGAAGAAGTGGCTTCATTGATGCAGAAGATGGACGAGCTTCAATGTCCACCAGACACGAGAACATATAATATTCTAATTTCTCTCCATGCGAAGCATGACAATATAAACATGGCAACTGACTGCTTTAAAAAGATGAAGGATGCCTGTCTGGAGCCTGACCTTGTGAGCTATCGTACACTCTTATACGCATGCTCAATAAGGCATATGGTTTGCAGAGTTGAAGAACTCGTATCAGAGATGGATGAAAGGGGACTTCCGATCGATGAATTTACCCAATCAGCTCTGACTAGGATGTACATAGAAACTGGGAAGCTTGAGAAGTCATGGTTATGGTTCAGAAGGTTTCATCTTGCAGGCTGTATGAGTTCTGAGTGCTATTCTGCCAACATTGATGCTTATGGGGAGCGTGGGAATATTATGGAAGCAGAGAAAGTTTTTCTTTGCTGCCAAGAAGGGAAGAAATTGACTGTCCTAGAGTTCAATGTGATGATTAAAGCTTATGGCGTGGGGAAGTTTTATACTAAAGCATGTCAGTTGTTTGACAGTATGGAGTGTCATGGTATAGTTCCGGACAAATGTAGTTATGGTACTCTCATACAAATTTTGGCTACTGCTGACATGCCACACATAGCAAAATCCTATCTTAGTAAGATGCAGGAGGCAGGATTGGTAAGTGACTGCATCCCTTATTGTGCTGTGATATCAAGCTTCGTAAAATTAGGTCAACTGGAAATAGCTGAGAAGCTGTATGATGAGATGGTTCAATTTGGTGTGCAGCCTGATGTTATTGTCTTTGGTATACTGATTAATGCTTTTGCTGATGTTGGAAGTGTTAAAGAAGCTCTCAGCTACATTGATGCAATGAAAAAGGCAGAGTTACCAGGAAATGCAGTTATATACAACTCCTTAATTAAACTCTACACTAAAGTTGGCTTCTTAAAAGAAGCACAAGAAACGTATGAACTTCTACAATCTTCAGAGGAAGGTCCTACAGCATATTCTTCCAATTGTATGATTGATCTCTATAGTGAGAGATCTATGGTTGAGTCAGCAGAAGAAATTTTTGAGAGCTTGAAGAGAAAGGGGAATGCAAATGAGTTTACATTTGCAATGATGCTGTGCATGTACAAGAAACTAGGAAGATTTGAGGAAGCTGTAAGAATCGCAAAGCAGATGAGCGAACTGGGGCTTTTAACCGATTTGCTGAGTTATAATAATGTACTTGGATTGTATGCCATGTGTGGGAGATTTAAGGAGGTTGTGAGCACTTTCAAGGAGATGATGAAAGCTTCTGTTCAACCTGATGATTGTACATTAAGAGCACTTGGAGCTGTTCTGGTGAAACGTGGAGTTTCAAAGCAGGCTGTTGGCAAACTGGAAGTAACAATGCAGAAGGACGCTCAAAGTGGACTGGAGAAATGGATGTCAGCCCTCTCTTCTGTCGTTGGGGTTCACTTTTCTGATGTGTAGATATTCTCTTTGCAACAGGCATTTTCTACGCGGACCATCAGATCCACGGTTGGACTCCAAAGATGCTCAATGAAATTCAAGCAGGGAACTTGGATTGGAAGTTTAATGCCAATCAAAATGTTTATGCCAATTGCAATGAGTAGTGTCCTTGACCACTTGAAGGCACTAAAGAGAGAAGAAAATCTTGACAGTAACTTGGCAGGAACTTAAGATGATATATATAACAAATCTTCCTGTAGGACATTGACCCTATAAAGATCAGATTGGCAATTGGCAGAGAAGAATATTCGTATAGCCAATTTGTGTACTTTGGAAAATGACCAAGTTGGGGTCAACTTTGAATTTTTCTTCTAAATCCAATTGTAGCTCTTAATTTACAGAAGTTGTTCATATCATCTAATGTTGTAAGGACATTAAAGTTGTATTATATAAATTTATTACCCTAAGACTAGCTTTCAATGGGTCATTTCCTTTCGATTGAATACTGAGTGTTATATTTTCCTCCTTTTCTCTGGATTCTGAGGGCAGAGATCCTTCAATTAAAGCCATTACTTTATTCAGATCCCGTCAAAACAAGGATCTGGGTCCATTCTTGAATTGCAGAGTAAATCCAGAAAAAGGAAAAAAAAATCTAAATCTTAATTAACTAACGGTAACATTGTTTAAGTTGTCGCTGCAAAAATCTGATATATTCTTGCATCTATTATCTGGTGCCAGCAAATCTTTTTCTGAAACAATTTCTTATATCTTTCTGATAGTAAAACAAAAGATGAGTGTCATCCATCGCCGCTCCTTTTTTTGCGTCCCGTACCCCACCACCATGAAGCTTTTTTAACAGTGTTTCTGCATTTTTCTGTTCAGTAAAGTAAACTATATAACCTCTCACTTGTTAATATAAGCAATTGTCAGTTTATCAATTTTTTATTAGAAAAATCTCAGAATCTTTTTAGATGGGCAATGAGCGGCTCTTACTAAATTTCTTTTTGAGATCCCTTATTATGCCCGTCTTCTTTTTTCCACTTTGATATGATGTTGCACATTTATGAATTAGGAATCTTTATAATAATTGAGGAAATAAAACGATGCTAATGACTATTTTTTAAATGACTTTTTCGAACAGATTTGATAATTTTACAAACAAACAAAAAAAGTAGAGAGAGAACTGATTTTGATCAAAGCTGTAGAAATTCAAGTGTGTTTCCCACAAAAGGGTCAACTTGCTCAAAGACTAAGCTTTTTTCTCAAGGTTTCTCAATGCCTTGATTTTAAAGCAAAAGCAAGAGCTTCCTCATAAACACAACTGAAGGTTCTTTGAAACTGTTCTGTACCTTTTCTCTAGATAATCTGGCAGGGTTCTTTTTGTTTGGAAATTCATTACATAAAATCCAACTGAAACACAGCAGGTTCATAGAAGAAAGAAAACCCAGCTGTGTGACAACCATTGCATTACTACCAATTTTTTTCTGACAATTATCTAAGATAATTTTTTCTTCTCTGAGAAATTTAAACTGAAGAAATAAAGAAATTAGAGAAATAAATGAAAACCAAGTTTTGCACAAACCAAAGTGAATTATATTAGCTATTAGACTATCATAAAGAACAACCTAATGTACAAAAACAAAAAAGAAAACAAAAACCAACAAGGAAATTTTAATCCCACCTAAAAATTAAGAAACTAAAATAAAGCAGAAGGCAACTTTTTTCTCGTTCATGTACAAGATCAACCTGTGTTTTTTTCACCAATAAAATTCAGCCTCACCACCATCTCGGCCCGTTCAGATGGCATCTTTATGCCATGAAAGAACTACTTCCTCTAACCCTTCTTTGAGATTAACCCAATGAAACTCCTCAAACTCTACCCCACCTTCAACAACCTTCACTTCCCCTAACAACAAATCGGGTGCGATTTCCACCATATTTACGATCAATACCACTTTCCCTTTCCCCAATCCGATACTCCACCCTTTCCCTTTCTCTGTTCTGAACCCTAATCTCTCTCCGACTTCCTTCACCTTCTCCAACACAATTTCTGCTGAAACGACATTCGCAGTGAACCTCTTCTCTTTCTTATGCGCCGTCGTTTCGAAAAGCCCCGACAAGTTCAATCCCGACGACAGAGATATTATATCGAACGCATTCGTGATTGAAAAAATGTCCGGCTTGCAAATCTTTTCGTGTAACGATTCCGATTTGAAGAGGCTGTTTTCGGGTTGGATTCGAAGCGACTTCTTGAACCATGCGTTTTGCATGAGCTTCTCGATGCTCAATCTGGTATCGGGATTCGGATCCAGAAGCTGGTAGATTATATATCTCGCCGGCTTCGAGATACAGTCGGGGAACTGGTATTCCCGGCGGTGGACCTTCTTGTACATGGCGACGAGATTGCTATCGTCGAATGGTAGAAGACCGGAGAGAAGAACGAAGAGAATGACACCGCAAGACCAAGCGTCGGCTTTCGAACCGTCGTAGCCTCGCCGGCAAACGACTTCCGGTGCCGTATAAGCCGGAGTACCACAAGCCGTATGTAGAAGCCCATTATTGATCTGCTCCGGCAAAGCCGAGAGCCCGAAATCGGAAACCTTCAAATTCCCAAATTCATCCAGAAGGAGATTCTGGGGCTTAATATCCCGGTGAGTAATTCCGTTCTGGTGGCAGAAATTCAACGCCGACACCAATTGCTGGAAATAGCGGCGAGCCACACCTTCTCTGAGTCTTCGGCGACCGGAGATCTTCGTGAACAGTTCACCACCGGCGGCGAGCTCCATTACAAGGTAGATCTTCGTCTTGCTCGCCATAACTTCGTGAATCTTAAGGATGCTCGGGTGGTTCTGGAGTCGACGCATGGCGTCGATTTCTCGTACGATCCTCGGCTCCATGGATGCATCTACGGTCCTGGCCTTGTCGATGATTTTGACGGCGACGGTGCTGTTATCGATCAGAGACCGAGCTTGGAAAACCTTCCCGAAGCTTCCTCTGCCGAGGAGACGACCCAGTTGGTATTTACCGAAGAGGGTTGCGCCGGCGGAGGGGGAGGACGGTGGGGAAGGGGGCGGTGGTGGGACCCCTGGTTCCATGGCCGGTGGGTTGGAGAAGGAGCGTAGGCTATACACAGCAGCAACCCAGAGACTACACGGAGACAAAGGCTCTGAGCTTCGGGGGTTTAGGTTTTATAGCATTTTTTTTTATTGTTTATTTTTATTTTTTAATACTAGTTGTATTCCAGGTGGAGTTTCTATCGTTTTGAGTTTCCTAAACTACCCCTCGTTTTCTTTTTTTCTTTTTTCTTTTTAAATTTTCATTTTTATTTCTCTCCCCGCAATTTGGAGTTGCTTCCAACTCATAATTTGCTTTTTATGAGAATTTCAACAGCAGCGTATGGTTGACTCAGTCGAAAAATATCTTTCTTTTCCCTGTTAATTTCCTTATAAATCACAGCATTAACCAGGAAGATTGATTTAATTTTGATTTGATAACGTAACGAGAATTTTATTTATTTATCTATAATTATACATCAAATATCTCTCTTACAGATAGATACTCTCCTCCCTTCAAAAACATTTATCATCATCATAATTTTTTTGTTATTTATTTTTAACAGAATTTATTGTTATATTTGTTGGTTGTTGATATTATCCAAATGAAAACAAAAATACGTAACCCTAATAATGCATAGGAAATGTACAGATTTTCTTGTTATATTTGTTTTTTTTTTTTTGCCAGTGTCTAATTAAAAACAAAAATACATTACCTTTAATGTCTCTTAGTTATTAACTTATTGTAACATATAATATAAAATGAATTTGAAATTCCATAATATTTGAATCGTCAAATTTCGCAAGTTGTCATGGGAAATATTTTGGATTGTATGTTTCTATTTTCTCACAAATTGGGCACACAAATACCAAATGCCAAAAATAATATTAAAACCAAGGATAGCCTATCAAAAAAAGCAAACTTATTGTACCAAACAATTAAGACACTACTGTCGAGCTTAATCAAGTGCCTAAACCATTTTCTAATAAATAAATAAATAATATATATATATATATATATATATCTTCCACTTTGAAAGCTATCCCTAACAAATCATAATAAACTTAATAATACTTTACAATTAATAAAACATTAGGAAGCATTTTTTTTATAAAAAAAAACTTTTAGCAACTTTAGAAGAAAAGGAAAAGAGAAAAAATAAAAAAATAAAAAGAGAAAAGTAAGAATATCTAATGGAATATTCTTAGTTACTAACAATTAAGACTATACTGTCAAGCTTAATCAAGTGCCTAGAGCATTTTTTAATATAAGCAAATATATCTCATCCACTATGAAAGCTATCCCTAACAAATCAAATAACCTCAACAATACTTTACAATTAATAAAAGATTATGAAGATATTAATATTTTTTTTTCTCAAATGACGAACTTTTAGTAACTTTAAAAGAAAAATAAAAGAGAAAAAAGTAAAAAAAAAAAATCTAATGGAATACTAACAGGCTGTCACTAACCAAATGATAATTGCAAGGAACAAAACAACATCAAGCAAACTAATAGACCACGTTTGGTTTGGCTTAATTAATTTGACCCCCCAAATTCACATTTTATACAGCCTGAAGACTACGACCCGTCTCCTCCTAGTTTTCCCCGAACCTTCACAGGATTTAAAATGTCCACCACTTGCATACCTACTATTTTTCCTAATTATTATATTTTACATATTAGTCATTTAAGAAAAAATGAAGGGCTTTTATGTAATTTGAAGAGACCAGGGTTTTATTAACGGCTCAGAAGTTTTAAGCCACTGAATTTGTGCGCCGTTTGGGTCCTACAAAGGCGTGGGCTACGAGGTCTCTCCTTCTCTCTCTCACAGTCCACACAACAATAACTCACTCTCTGTTCTGTCTCTTTCTCTCTCTTCGGACCTATTGTTAGGAAGTTTGTTGAATCAACAATTTTCTTCTTGGTTCTTTGACGGTCTGTGACATGCCACGTGTAATTTATGCTGACCTGTTTGGTCGTATGGGGACCACCTAAGACGTCAGGAACATTAGAGATACCATGTGATTCAGTTTAGCACGCATGCCGTAAGCTATGTGAGCATGCGTATACTAGTTTTGGACTGAAGAAAGAGAGAGAAATAAGTAAATAATCATAAAACAAATCACTTAAATTAAAAAAAAAACTATTAATAATTTATAAATATTGTTCGCTAATGAAATCCATTTTAAATAATTTTGTTGTGTTTTATGTGAGACGTAGATCACATATATTATTTCAAGCAAAAAAAAAGATCACATATATATTTTTTTTATGTGTATGTTTAAATTATGTTAAAGTCTAAATATTCCACGGAATTTTATATTATTTTTAAATCTCATGTTGCAAATAAGTAAATACTGTGTGTCTCCTTCATAATACAAGTTTTTAGTTTATTTTACGTGTGCTTCAAATTAATGTTTTATAGTTTAATATTTGGATCTTATTAAAGGGTGGGATTATTATTAAAAGGGTTAGCTAGATATTTTTTTCAATTTTCCACACTAAAGACAATTTAATCTTTAACTATATATATTATGATCTAAATCATTTTGGTTTAGACCTTTGCATTTAAATTGATGCATCCTCCTACTAATGAATATTAAATTTTAGCAGAGCCAACCGTTTGGACACTTTTAATATATAATATGAATAATGTTAGATATATCATTTAGTTTATTAATATTTCTCAATTATATACATATTATTATTTAATTGATTAATATTTAATTATATTTATCATTTTAAATGTTTATTTATCAATATTTAAATTATATTAATATATATATGTTAATCAATAAAATAATAATATTGTATGGTTAGTAAATATACTGATGAACTATATAATACATCTAGCATTATTCATATAACATTAAATTAGCCATATCCCTTTGTATACGATGGTTTTTTGTTATTATCAAAATTTTACACAGCAACTAGAATGAACATGCCTTTCATTTATGGTCAAAATATGAACGCTATGATTGACTCTAAAAAGGGTGCTTTTTAATTTTTTGATATTGTTTTATTTCACTCATGTTTTATTTTTATTTTTTTTTATTTGCATCGTTTCTTATGAAGGTGGGAATAAGTCTTAATAATAGTATTACAATGAGATACAAAGTACGTAGCCAATTCATTTTAATATTCTTATGTATAGCGAAAGGGGGTCATTGGAATCATCACATAGTTTAGTAAGGAATTACATATATAGTCAAATTTGTGGTTGATTAGTTTAATCGTAGTTTAAAATATTTATATAATCGCAGTTTAAAATATTTATTATCTTTATTTAACAACATATAATTATTGGGATTCTTGTCCATAGCTAGGAAAGAGCTATTGGATGTGGTCTCGAATACAGAGACTATTAATTAATAATGGTTGTACTTTTTTTTTTTGAATAATTAATAATGGTTGTAGATGGGCCATTGTTGTCGCTATTAATGGTTTTGTTCATTATTTAAAAATTATTAACATAATAATATTTAAAAAAAATTATCTTTAATAGTATGTGCAAAATTTCTGTCGATATGGTTAAAAAAAATAAAAAATATTAATGTGGTTTTTTATTTATAGACGGTATGTTAAACATAGTAACTCAATAATTTATTTAATTTCATTAATTTTTTATTTTAAATTGCATTGCTTTTCATAATTTCTTTATTCTTGTTCGCTGCGCTAACATTTCTTCTTCTTTTTCTTCCGCATGCGGTGACCATTTTTGTGCAAGTCTTCATCTTCTCCAGCACATGAATCGTTAAAAGATTGGAATTTTTCTTTGCAATCACACTTCACAAACAATTAGCATACTAAAAAATTAAATATAAAAAAACTAATTAAGGTCTTTGATTTTTAGAAGAGTACTCATTTTTCAGTATTTGATTGTACTTCTTTTCCAGTATTTGATTATTCTTTTTTTTTTTTTTTTAAGAAGCATCTTGAGTTGATTTTCCTTTTTCTTAAGAAGCAGCCTAGAAATCAAGCGGGTAACAGAAGAGAAATTTTTTTTTTTTTATCAATTTATATATTTGTGGCTTCAAGACGAAGAGAAACAAAAAAAAAAATCCAAAAGATAAAGAATAAATAAAATAAAAATGAACTATTTAAAATATTACACATCATCATAATATTTATTTTAAACATAATACATTGGAAATTAATTTTAAAAATTAATTATGTACTAAATAGACATTTGCTACATAAGAATCAACAATTTTTATTTTACATGCCACATATACTATAATTCACAAAGTCATTAGAAATGCTTTAATTTTATTGACTTATATTTGGTGGTCAATATCAATGTCTTCGGTATAAATGAAATTGAAAATAATGTATTAGGTAAATAATTAAATACTACTAATAAGGAGCCAAAATACTCCATGATTGCTACTTCTGATAAATGCTAGCAATATATGTTTTATTATTGGCGTTTGGTTAATTGTTAATCGCTAGAATAATGCTCGATGTGTTTGGATTAACAAGTATTTGTTAAGCCTTACAAATTTATAATGCATGCAACATTAGCAAAATGTTTGATTAATATTGACTTCAGCATAACAAATTAGCTATATATTAATATTATGTGAAAAAATGGTGGTGTGTAAAAACCATATTGTATATAATTGATGGTTAGAATTTAAGACTAATTTTAAAAAGTATGATCGCTCTGACCTAGCCTCAATGTGTGCCTATATATATATATAAATTACAATTAAATTTTATTTACCATATTTTTTAAAAAGTCAAAAATCATTTTTAAAGTCCAGCTTATTGATGTAAAAAATATTTCTAACCTACAGTTATCTTTTTTTTTTTTTTTTACCAAAATCAATAAATATAAATAGTTTATTCAGAAAGTTCTAAAAAAACAAAAATTATATCAGACATAATTTAAGTTTCATATCAAATAATTTTTTGTATTATTTTTTATTTTTGTTGGTAAATGGTTTTGTTTGTAGTCTTATTTTTTTTAATAAAAAAATATTTATCCGTAGTAGAGTTATAGGTCCAAAAGTTATCTAGTGAGTGGGTCAAATATAAGCGTCTTTTCAACCCAGTAGGAGTTCATACTGGGGACCAATATCACTGGAAGCTCCCTCCTCCTCATGCGATAGTAGCAAAGATGAGCACTTGATTCTAAATAGAACTACAAAAAATCAAATTTCAATTCCCATACTAACAGATGTGAAAGCTTAGCTGATTCTTACCATTGAGCTACACCATCAAGTACGGTTTTGTTCGTATTCACTCAACAAGCTTCATGCCAAATCATACATTTCTCAATCGTAAGCTTTGAAAGTAAGCTATTTTGTTACCACCTATGAATTATGTTTATATATATGACAGTTATGAATGGTTTTCATTAAATAGGAGAATAATTTTTTTTTTCAGAATAAATAAATCTATAGCATTAGCTGTAAATAATTGACACGTCCACATGAATCTCATACAAGTGACATATATTATTTTATTTTCTTGAAAATGAAAATAAGCTTTCATTAATTAAACAGGAAAAGAAAAAAATGGATAAAAGAGGAAAGCCATCTTAGATCCAAATAATAGGCTCGTTACAATTTAGCACAGCCTATGCGGTGGTTCTTTGTAAACTATACAAATAAGTAAATGCTAAACAAGTGAATTATTATTGTTTTTTAAATTATTTCTTAAAAAATTGTAAGAACTTATATATATAATTGGTCGCATTGACATGTGGAATAATCACAGGTCACGTGTTGAGTTGAATAGAGGCATTTCCGTTGATGATTGGCTCCTGTTGTGCATGAAAGAACACTTGGACAGTTTGCTTTTGTTTTTCAAATTTTCATGTTCTTTGTAGCAAAGCCACGAAATGCACAGTGGAGAAAGGAACAAGAATTGGTGGGTCAACATGTCAATCTGGTTCGCTACAATTTTCCACATGCGAGGTGCTGCTTTATATACTATGGACCCCATTTTGGATCCTCTGCTAATTTTGTTCATTCCAAAACATTATATTCTCAGGAAGATAAATTTGCTTTCATTCTCTGTCAGTTGAAGATATATTCCTGACCCCAAATTATAGTTTTATTGATAATGTTCCAACAACCTTTTTTTTTTTGGGTAAATGAATGTTCCAACAACCTTTAAACCAATGAATACTAATCAAATACAAATTTTAGAATGAAGCAATCTAGTCCTTCTAAACTTCAGTATATTATTATAGAAAATAATTATTACAAAAAAATTATATTAATAATGTAAATTATTGACAATAATTAATTTAAAGAATAAAATCATTGGAAGGCCTCCTCAGTAAAAATAAACAAATAAAATTCCAGTTTTTGGGTTGGGCCTTCTTTGGGAATTCTATCCGATAACAGCCCAAAAACGAAAAACGAAGAGTGGCCTAGACCTATCCCGGTCCACTGACACGTATCGAAACTCTCATCCGCACACCGTCACTGATCTCCGTTCTTCTGGAGTCGGTACTCCAAAAAGAAGGCTGAACATTTTTCTAGGTTTCATTGCAACAAATTTGAGTTTCCTGGGAGGTTTCTCTCTCTTATAATTTTATAGGGAAAATGTCGTCTTTGGGAACTTCGAAAGGGATTCTGGAGATCGCTAAGTTCGGGCTTTACGTCACGATTCCGATCGTTCTTATGTACACTTTCGCCAACAACACTAAAAATATCCAGAAATTCATGGGAAATGTAATCTCTTTATCTCTATGTATGCATACTATATAGAATTTTCTCGTTTATTGTTAATTCAGTTGGGTTATTTCTTTAATTTGTTTGATTTTTAGAGTATACGGTGAAATTGGTGAAATTAGATTAGATTGGTTTTCATCTCCGAATCCTTTTATTTGAGCTGTTTAGATTGATGATTCTGCTTAGCTTCCTTAATTGGGTAGAAAACTTGTAGCTTTCAGTAACTTAATTAGTTCCACTATAGTACGTGTTTTAATTGGAAGCTATTTGCCTTATTTTTATTTTATTTTTTCCTTTTTATGAGATCTCATACAAGAGGGTTAAGACATTGTATTTCTGTCATTTGTGAGCTAGAAAGTTTTATGACTTGTGAGCCTAAGTTTCTTGTTCAAGTTCTTCATGGCAGTTGCTAGATGCTTGATTGATGTATTCTAAGTTAGACCCAACTGATGACTAAGGTTTGAATTTGGGTTACATGAATGATTTTTAGTAGACTTTTATTGTCACTAGTACTATTATCTTCATTGGTGGATGGTTCTTTTTAAATCCTTGTCTCCTTGAAGTTTTTGGAGCTCTTTTTGTTATCTTATTCAGCTTCTCCTTCTCTACTTATGGATACGGATTAGGAGTATTGGAAGACAACCACTTTATATGGATCCTGAATTAAAATATTGACCCCCAAACTGTTTATCCAGTTAAACCATTATGAGGGAAAAAAAAAAAAAGTTTGATCATCTGAATGTAATAAACACTTCTGGATTGTTAAATATGTAAAATTCAATATGCCAGCTATATCGTGGATGCATTTTGGAGTTCATCTTATAGGCTAGTAATAATTTTCTGGATAGGCAAATAAGCTGTGATATAAGTACTAGGTTATAGTTAATGAGGATAAATCACCACAGCATTTAAAGTTGATTTCTGAAGGGGTGTATCAGTCTCATTTGACTACTTGATAGGACATAGGAACATGTTACCTAGATTTTGGCTTAGGATTACATTTATTGTTTATTAGACAGGAAAAACTCTCCTCCTATATGTCGTTCAAGCTATATATTTGAAAGTTTCTGTTATGTTAGGATATTCGTCAAAGCCAATGGATGTGGCTTGCAGGTCTTGAGTTTATAAATTGGACTTGAATCTTTCTCCCAATTATTTTTTCATGCATAATTCAGAACCTAATCCTTGAAACCATGGCAATGCATGCTTGTTTTCTTCATATTCCTGTAAAGCGATGTTTTAATATTTTTGTTCTCACGATAATGGCTGAACTCTTTATGGTTTTTGTGGTTCTTATAATGTGAAGCGTTCTTACATCGTATATCCACCAGAAGCACCTAGGCCACCCTCACCGGAGGAGCTAAGAGAGATGGCACGTGAACTAGCTCGCAAGAACAACATCCGCTGAGATATGCTTTAGAGGTGTTAAGTGACTTCTGTAGTTATCCGGTTTGTATTTTTTAGCACTGGAAACAAATCACTATGTAATAGGTACTGTTATATGTTTAGTTTTATTTGATAAAATAGAATAAATGAGTTATGTTTTTTTTTTTTGATAAAATAAATAAGGTATGTTTTTTTTTGGTAATAATAAATAAATAAGGTATGTTATTTCTATTGGAATGTCTTATGTTGCATATACTGTTTCCGAAAATATTAACAAAAAAAAATGACGCTGTCAGTTTTATGTATCCAATAATAGCTAAGTCCATCTGTTTCTGCTGGAGTAGCTGCCAGGAAACATAATAAGTCAATGGTCTGAAGATGATGTAAATTGTTAAATTACTTGGGCTTTGAAGTTTGTATGCTTTATAAATTGTTTGTTATGAGCTTTTCCCAAGCTCAGACTTTCACAAATTTTCTTTGACTTTGTCACTTTCAAATAAGCAAAATTTTTATGATAAAAGGGCCGAGTCAATTACCATGATTTGATAAAAGGGCAGTAATCTTTCACTTTAATTCTGCATTACTTTTATACCACGCTTTTCTAAGACACTCCATAATCAGAAAAAAACTTAAAAAAATGAAAATTAATAATAATAATAAATTGATTGGGTCTAATTTAATATGAAACAACCATTGGACAGCCGTTGAGCGATTCTTTCAACTCTATGAAAAAACAGAATAAAAGTTGTTAAAAAAGAGTAATTTTTTAAAGAAGAAAAGAAAGAAGAGATTTTCGATAATTTGCAAGAGAGAGGAAAATATAAATATAAATATTAAATCCATATGAATATCTGGTGTAAACCATATTGGGTTTTGGTAGTAGGTCATAACTCAAAAGTAACCCATCCAATCCAAAAATTGACCCGTTTACATTTGCCAGCTGGAGAGTCGCACTGCATGTTTTTTTTTTTACTTCTCGCAAGTAACTCTGAAAGGCACTACTTTCTTTTTTTTGATAAAAGGCACTACTTTCTTTTAAATGTAAACACCCGGCGGTCAAATCATTTATCTATTCCAAGAGAAAAATTTGTATTCATGGTTTAATAAAAATTTAGCTAAAGTTCATAAATTTATAAAGTAGTAAATTTATATGATACATGATAGTTTTAAATGATAAGAATAACATAGTATTACCGATGATAATTTAAACTGTTACGGAAGATATATATATATATATTCTGTAATAAAATGTTACGGAAGATATGGTAATACAGTTTCACTAAATTTTTTATCGTTTTCTTTGTCCCATGCTTGAGAGGCAAACAAATAACATTTTCCCGGAAACAGTATCAAACCGAACAAAAAAGAATTAATAAATAAAAAGAAAAATAAAGTTACTCTGGGATGGTGACAACTTTGAAAGAAGACTGGCCCTCTGATGTTTTTCTATCAAGAAGTCTCCATGAAATATCTTAATTGTAAAAATTTTCCACACCGCGTTTGATTAATTTAGTGTTGATATAGATTCTTTTGGGTTAATTTTCTCGGAAAATCTTGACTTGCTGAAGTCGTCTCTTCTTCCTTAAAGAGCAATGGGAGGTGATTGCTGACTTAGACAGCTTTTACTGCTATTGGGTTTCATAACGAAGTCTCAACGACATAACATAGAGAAGGAAACGAAGCTTGTGATTTTTGGAAGTGTAATGGCCACAGCCTTCTGTGTCCCTATGCGTTTTTGTTAGCGCTTTGATGCGTTTTTTGAGAGGTTATTTATTTACTCAACTCGACCCAGTTTGATGCTTGTACTTCTTTGTTATGTGTTAATTACTTTATCATTTTCTTTCTCTGATTGGTTTCCGAGAAAGTTGAGTAAAAGTAAGAAGAATCAATATTCAGAGACATAACTAAAGCGATTCTTTCTTCTTTTCTGGATAGGGATATATGGGGTTAGGTACCGGTTCTGTATCTTTTTTTCTTTTCGGAAATCTAGTACTTTTCTTTTTTCCCCCTTGAATTATGGGTTCTTTGTTTTTCAAGTTGTTATTGTAGGTTCACCAATTTTATATGTTGTTGGCTTGTGAAGTTGCTATAGAATTTTCAACTGGATGTTTGTTTGCTTTGTCTCCTCTTCCTTTCCATTTTCTGTGCTAAATTTGTTGTGTGGTTGTGATTTGTAGGGAAAGCATTGTAAACTGCTGATGCTATTGAAGAAGAGTCAAATAGTAGAGATCACTTAAATTAAGAAATGGGGATGTATTAGTCTTCATTTCTAGGCAATTGGGATGTAATCCTGGTTTTCTTTTTTATAGAGGATTTTGGCATATTTTCCAAAATGGCATTGGAGCTTATACCTATAGGGACAATCTTGTCTGTGCTAACAAACCAGATAATTAAGACAGCGAATGCTGCAAAGGATGTTGTTATTGAGAAAGAGAGTTTCAAGGTCCTGTCAGAGCACTTGTTAGACATAGAACCTGTTTTAAAGGAGTTGCAGCGTCAGGAACTGAATAATTCTCAAGCTGCAAGACTTGCTTTGGAGACCCTTGAAGCAGATATTAAAAGAGCCAATAATCTGATTGACAAGTACAAAAACCGAGCACGTTTCTACTTACTTGTTAAATGTCGGCACATTGTCAGTGAAGTACAAGAAGTTACAAGGGATATTGGAAGGTCTTTGGCTTCTTTATCACTTGCAAATACGGAAGTACTTTCAAACATATCTGATCAGGTGAATAGGCTGCATAATGAGATGCAAAGAGTGGAATTTGAGGCTTCAAGTTCTCAAGTCCAAATTGTTGAAAAGCTAAACCAGGGTCTTATAGAGCAGAAACGTGACCAGGATTTTGCCAATGACATGCTTGAACAAATAGCCATGGCAGTTGGAGTTCCTGTTGAACCCTCGGAGATATGCAAAGAGCTAGCAAATTTCAGAAAAGAAAAAGAAGAAGCTGCCAGCAGGAAAGAAAGAGCTGAAGTATTCTTCTTAGAGCAGGTTATAGAGCTGCTCTCTCGAGCTGATGCTGCAAGGGATTTTGAAGAAGTCAAGAAGCAATATGAGCAAAGGGTTGAGGCCGTAGAGAGATATGACTCAAGAGAAGAATATGTTATACCACTTCCTTCTTTTCTTTGTCGTATAAACGGAACTGTAATGGTTGATCCTGTCAGCCTGTGCACTGGTACTACATGTGAGAGAGCTGCTATTACTGCATGGTTTGAAAGTGGACGCAGAACTGACCCTGAAACTGGTGAGGATCTCGAAGAGACTTCTTTGTGGCCAAATCTTCCACTGAGACAGTCAATAGAGGAGTGGAGGGAACGTAATTACTGCCTCATGATCAGATCTTCCAAGTTGAAGTTGTTATCAGGAGTTGACACATCTGTGGAAGAGGCCCTTAACCAAATGCAACATCTTATGAGAGAAAATTCTATTAACAAGGACTGGATTGCCGTTGAGGGTCTCAATGACATTGTAGTTTCTATCCTTGGGACTTCACACAACAAAGATGTGAAGAGGAAGATACTAATCACCTTAAAAGATCTTCTAGAAGGGAACGCAAGAAACAAAGTAAGCACTTTTTATATTCCATGTGAAATAGAAATAAACATGTATTTGCAATCTGCCATAAGATTATGCCCAACTTCTCTTGTCATTTCCCAGTCCTTGAATTGATGCAATATAATTTTGTAGTTACACAGTTGAGTGAAGTTACTCCAGGATGATTGTCCTTTTTCATTTTGACCAAAGTCTTGGTACTTCTTCTCCTCTAGTTTGTTGCAATTTCAAGTTTCTAGGTGATTATCAATTATATATATATATATATATACATTTTTTTTTAATGCTGTGCCAATGCTAGATATATTTATAATAAACAGCAATGCAACTGAAGAAAAATTGAACTTTTGAGATCTTTGCCATAGTAATTAACCTGAACATAAACGCTTAATGATTATCTTTATTAATTAGCCAATCCAGTGCTTTACTAAAATCCAAATTTCAAATTACTTTTTTAGGAAAAGATGGTTGAATCCAAGGGGTGGGATCACATAATTACCTGCTTAGGGCGTGACTCGGTCATCTCAAAAGCTGCTATTGAATTGCTTTATGAATTATTGCAAGACAGATCTGGTTGGAACATAAATGTTTGCAAGAAACTTTCTCGACAGAGCAGTGCAATTCTTTTCCTTGTCACCCTTTTGAAAGGGCCTGTGAGGGAGTCAGCTGAGATGGCAGAAAAAATATTGCTGAAGCTTTCTGAGATAGATGAGGAGAATATTACTTCTGCAGCTAGGTGTGGTTGGTACAAACCACTTATTGATCGCATCGTTCATGGTAAGAATATTTATCTCCTTTAAAAACTAAATAAAATGTACTTTTCCCATTAATTTCCATATGTCAGAAGGTCGATGAGAGAGAAAGATTTTCAACTAGAATTGTTGGAAGATTCTAAATATGTTTTCCTGCATTAACCCTTCAACAAAAAGGAAAGGTTATAGAAGTTTAAAGATTTATGGAATGTAATACAGTTGCTTAAGTTGGTTTGTCCCAGTTGTTTTTTCCAAGAACCCTAAAATAGCAAACCAGTCTCAATCTAGGACCCACCATCAGCTCGTGATCTTTCAGGGGATAGTTAGTTATGTGAGCTCTAATACCATTTCTAAAAATTTAAGACCTCACTCAAAAGTTATATTGTCTAATTAACAATTGAGTTTCTTTGGTTCACAAGTATAGATAATATTATGTGTACGAACCAATATTTTTATCTAGCATAAAAACACAATGAATTGAATTTGTTCTATAAGGTCTTGAAATGCCATTGTCACATGTGATTTCTAGCCTTCTTATTAGCACCAAAACCATGATGTAATTCGAATTAAATTTTATCCTTTAGTGAAAGATAGTCATGTAGTTTTCATTCTGATTATTCTCAGGGGCAGAGCCTTCAAGGATATCAATGGTGAAAAAAGTTGTTGACATGGAATTGGTTGATTTGGATTTGAAGATCCTAGGGGAGGAAGGGATTATACCCCATCTGATTGAAATGGCCTCTGGAAAGATTGAATCTAAAGAATTGTCCTTATCGGCCTTAGTAAAATTATCAGGTTGCCGCACCAATAAAAAGCTTATAGCCACTGCTGGTGGGGTTCATGTCATTGTAAACCTGATGTTCTCTTCCAATCGCACAATTATTACTGTTAAATGCTGTGAACTCCTTGAGAAAATTTCCTCTGATGATGATGGAGTTAAATACTTAGTTGATGAGAATGGGAACCAACTTGACTTGGAGCAAATTGTCACCAAATTGTTAACATTGCAAGAGAATCCCAACCCTGCTCATAATGTCCGCAGGCCTGCACTTCATGCACTTCTTGCAATATGCAAGTTTGAAGCAGGGCTAGTTAAAAAGGCAGTCCTCACCGTGAATGGTGTATCTCTGGTGCTTCGCTTTCTTGATGACAATGACTCAGAGGTAAGGGAGATTGCCGTAAATTTACTCTTTCTATTCTCCCAGTACGAGCCAGAGGGAGTTGTGGAATACCTTCTCAGACCAAGAAGACTTGAGGATTTGGTAGGGTTTCTTGAGACTGAAGATAATGATAATGTAAAGATGGCTGCAGCTGGTTTATTGGCCAACCTACCAAAATCAGAAAGATCACTAACTATGAAGCTGATCAAATTGGATGGTCTCAATGCACTTATAAACATATTAAGAAATGGGACCATGGAAGCAAAAGAAAATGCACTTAGTGCCTTGTTTAGGTTCACAGATCCAGCAAATCTCGATTCACAGCTTATTTTGGTAGAAGCTGGTGCATACCCTTTGCTTGTAAACTTCCTCACGTCTAGTTCAGTAACAGCAAAGGCAAGAGCTGCTGCTCTTATTGGAAACCTTTCCATGAGCAGTCCAAAACTCACTGTTGCAGCCAAACCAGCTTTTTCCTGGTGTTTTCGACCATCGGGTATTCCTATATGTTCAGCTCATGGAGGTATCTGCAGTGTGAATTCTACATTTTGTTTGTTGGAAGCACATGCTTTACCTCATTTGGTATCACTTTTGCATGGAGAAGTTCATGAAACTGCTTATGAAGCTATTCAAACACTTTCTACACTGGTTCAAGAAGGCTATCCTCAGAGAGGTGCAAATGTGTTGCATGAGGCCGATGCCATAGAACCCATCTTAGATATTCTAAGTTGGGGGACAAATTCTCTAAAAGAAGAGGCTTTGGGACTTTTAGAGAAGGTTTTTGTATCAAAGGAATTGGCAGAAAACTATGGATCTACAGCAAAAATTCTTCTTGTTGGTATAACCGGTAGGAATATTCAAGCAGATGGTAGTCTTGTGAGGAAGGCTGCAAGAGTATTGGCACTTCTTGAACGCTACTCAAGATCATCCACATCTATTATTCCAGGACTACTAGTGTAGAAGGTTTGGTAATTAGGACAGAAACATATTTTTCTGTAAATTTAATAGTACATTAATTTGGTATGTAGAATGAATGCATCCCATGAACTATTGTTTTATTTTTTATTTTTCTATCTGTTTTTATGTAGAATGGCACTATCAATCTCTAGAGATGGACTTGTAAGGTATGAAAGATGGAACAAACGCCTAGTCTTTATTCTGCATAATAAATCTTTTATAATGGACAGTGATGTGGGTTTGAAGGTGTCAAGTCATTTTTTATTGCCAAATTATAATAAATCCAAAATCAGGTTGGAGAGTAAAGGTTATTTATTTAAAATTTTGATATTTGATCAGTTTACATGTATTTTTTGAAGTCAATGATGATGAAGCTAGTGTTTAGTCAAGTTATAAATGCAAATTGTCCTTTAACTGCTTCTCTCTTTTTTTGAAATCTTTTACTGTACACTGAAATAAAGAGCCTCATAACCCCTTTATTGACAAAGTTATCCATAATGTATTTTTGATAATTCTCATCACCAAACTAGTCTTAATAAGCTGGTATTGATATCATTAATTAATGCTCATATTTTTTCTATATACATACAGTATTTTTACAATAAAATAAAAATTATCACTAAAAATGTATTTTTAATGATATCTAAAATTACTATCACTAAAAATATTTCAGATATCTCTACAAACAAACTGTCAATGAAAGAGAGGGATTCAACCTAGTTTATTGTTCAAAAAAATATTAACTTTGCCATTAAACTGTTTTTTTCTTTTCTTTTTCTTTTGAAATAGCTCTAGACTGGGCTTAATCATATCTTACTGTTTTTATTTCGTATATATATTAAAATAAAATGATAAATGTATTTTAGTACCATATAGTTTGATAAATTTACACATTAGGCCTTCAAGTTTCAAATGTATTACATTAAGCTTTCAACTTACATTATATGTTACATTAGACTTTCAAGTTTATCATATTAAGCCTTCAATTTATATTTTATGCCACATTAGACTCTCAAATTTCAAGTGTATCAAGTTAATCTTCCAATTTATATTTTATGCCACAATAAATTGGGCCACATTAAATTTTTTTTTTTGATGAACCATTAAAATATCATTATATATCTCCTATTATGACATAAAATATAAATTAGAATATTAATGTGGTACACTTAAAATTTGAAGGCTTAATGTAACATAGAATATAAATTAAAAGTTTAATATGATACACTTGAAATTTGAGAGTCTAATGTGACATATAATGTAAATTAGAGGCTTAATATGTTACATTTGAAACTTAAAAATTTAATGTATAAATTTATCAAACTACAAAATACTAAAGCATATTTATCCTTAACATAAATGAGACTCGAGTTTTATTTTTGTGTACTAGAAAAAATATTATATTTTCAACAAGCAATTTTTTCCCGCTAATATATTACATTTTAAAAGCAACAAACAAATATTTAATATGTTTGTCCCTTTCATGCAGGAAAACAGTTGTATAAGATTTTTCTTTTTTCTTTTTCCTCTTTTAAAGAGAAATAACATCAATTTTTAGCCCTAAAACACGTTACAGGTACCACATTGCAAAAATTAATTACACCTCTTAATTTTTGATCAAAAAAAAAAACCCCAATAGTTTTCGTCTTCTACGGAACTATTAAAGTCCAAATATTCTGAAGTCAACTTCAGCATTATAATTCAATGTCTTCAATATGCCAAATTGACATGCGTCAATTTTGAAGACAACATGTTGGCTATAAAGGAAATTAATGATCTTAATATATATATAAATATATATATATATATATATGTATATATATAAATATCATTTTTATTGAGCAAAAAGAAAATTGTGGGCCTTTGAAAAGGTAAGCGATTTTCCCGAACATAGGGCTTTAAGAGCTCGACTCTATTGACTTAGAGACCCACCTAGTTTTGGGCCTACTTACTTGCAACGTGTTTTATTTGGTGTGGCTTAACAGGCTGGGATGACCCATCATATCAACTTGGCTTAATGTGCCATTTAATGAAAGAATAATAAGTTGAGCAGTTGTCATTCATCAGTTTGATTAAGGATAATTTTCAGAAAAAAAGAAGTTAAAATTATTAAAAATTAACAAAAAACACAAATAAATTTTTTGATTTTTTGTGAATTTTAAGTAACAATTTTGAACTTCCTTCCTATTAGCATCGAGAACTGATTGAAAAGGTGAAAATAATATACTCAAGATGAGAATTATCTACTTATCAATAATTTTAAAAATATAAATTTTATTTACCAATTTATATAACAAATGACGTAACAATCTTTTATGGGATAGTTTTAGTTTCATTTATTCAAATTTAGTTTTAACTAATTAAATAATAATACATCATTTACCACATCTGTTGGTTAATATAAAGAACAGAGAGATTTTGTTCATTTAGCATTATTCTATAATTTCATTTACATTCATTAAGTGAAAAATGTAACTAACCTAGAAGATAAAAAAATTTGGTGTTTAGTACTAGGACAGACTCAGTATAAAATAATTTTGTTTTCTATATTCGTGATTTGTTTGCATGTATACTGCGAGTATGTATATTTTGTTGAGTGTTCAATGAAGATTCAAGGGTTCTGCCTTCCATTCTGTAATTTTAATAGTTAGCTAGCAACAACTCCATGACCGAATTTCAGTGAGAAGGATTGGTAAAGGCCACAGAAATATTGGTTAGCTTGTTGGGTACAGAAAGTAGCAATCACGGTCAATTTTAAACCTCTCAATTGCTTTCTTCATCCTCCCACCCAAGTAATTTATTAAGGTGTGAATTTAATTAATTTTCATGTCTCTTGATATTTTCATAAATCTCCCTAATTACTTGCAATCTCTTTTTGTCCCTTATGTTATTTTTAAATTTGATTTATTTCGGGTAAGCATATCTAACAAATTAAGGTGCATGTAAGATCTAAAAACATTGACTCAGTTTACTTTTGTATTTAAAGCATTTTTATTACTATATATTAGCAAACGTGTTCAACGTAATAGACATTGCTTCTTAAGGGAGGTTAACTTTTAACAAGCTTCCATCTACAATATTTCGATTAATAGACAAATTAGGTAGCTTTTTTTTTGGTAGAAAAGACAAATTAGGTAGCTAATCACCTTTTCAACGTCAAGTTAATATTATCTAGCTAGCTAGTTTAAAAAGATTTATTATCCCAATACAACATATATCAAAAAGTAAAGTCTTTTGGGTTTATTTATTTTATACCAAATAAGCCATTAAATAAAACATCCATAAATTTTAATGTGGAAACTCATAGATGGAGAAATCCACTAATGTGAGTGACTATTCTATCCAAATTTACTAAGTAAAAGTGTTGTTCAAAGACAGACATAACAGAAATTCAAAGCGTAAAAGATATAATGTCATCCTTATACATTGTCCTCGTGTAAAAAAATTTAACCAGTCTTGGAAATTCTAAAGAAAAATCAACCTAAAAATCCTCTAGATTCACAAAAGAATGAGTGGGTTTTAATGGAATTTAGAGAGAGAAAGGTAAAAGTGCGTAATTAATCATGAAATAATTGATACAATGAATGAAAAACATAAAATCTGTGCCAAACAAATCGTATTTGGGATACAAACATTATGAGGGCTGAAACCTAGAGAGGGAAGAGTTTCCTTAGGATTTTCAGCTCCAAAATGCACCAATGGCCAATTGAAATAGTTGTAGTCCAGTGGTGATCAATCCCCATGAGCATATTGTTGGTCCACGTATGCTTCATATGACAAAATTAATTAAGATAGAAAATTAATTATTAAGAGAGTAAATGATAAATCTATAAACCTAATTAATTATATATATTATTCATATATATAATATTTATATCTAGGATTATTTACATAATGAAGGGCCTAAATGCTTGATTATGCAACTCAAAATTTAGAAGACGTGCAAGGCTATATCTGTATCTAACCCAATATCACAAACGTGGAAAATTGTTCAAAGTTTTTATAGTATTTGCAAATGTAAACACACCCATAAGCATAAGCTATAGCCATCACTCTTACCAACTTTGATCAGCTGTGTATGGTGTAGGGGTGATAATAATAAGACATATACGCACTAAATCCAAATTGGTTGATATTTTCTGGTTGGAAAGTTTGTGCATTTAAGACACCAAGCAGCTAGTGAATATGTTTACTCATTCATCAAAATAATGTCCCTGATTATTATTTAAGGATATATAGGGATAATTTGATAGATAGGTTAAGTTTGTTGAATGGACCTCTATGGAAAATGCGTCGAACTTGGACACACATTTGCAAGAATTAATATATATATATATATATATAAATCTTCTATAGACCCAAACAGTCGAGGTTTATAATGTTCCCAACTGTGGAGCTTTTTGTCTTTTAAATTTTGACCATCCACATGAGGAAACGCCCATCTGCAGCTGGACCGAGCTATCAACTAATATACTTGGAGTTTCATTCTTTGACCATTCATACTGATTCATAACTAATATATTTGGGGTTTCATTATTTGACCATTCAAACATATTTTTTTATTTATTAGTTTTACCAAATCGCTGTTGGGGAGCCTCGAATATTATCCCTTTAACATTATGAAAATTCTAACAAAAGTTACAAATTATTTAAGTAGAGAATATATGTAGGCATTTTATACAGAGCTACAATGAATTTCTTTACAGAAGCATATTACATTTTTTTTTTTTTGATAAACGTAGTACATTGAGCACAAAATAGGCAAAGCCAAACTCATGATCTCAAACAGTGAATATCTAACAAAAATTGCAAATTAATTCTTCATGTTTAATTCCCACAGCTATGCCTAGCAATTTGAGGACTTCAAAACTAAAAATTTGATTATTAGTTTTAATTTGGAATTGTGGTTCAGAACCTGGTTTTCAGTTGGGCTTGGGGAGGTGCGTTGTTGGGGAGCCTTGGAGATTCGCCGATTAAGGCTGGGCTGCGCTGGATCGGGGAGGCTGTGCTATGCGATGCTGCTGGGTAGGGAGGAGCTTCCCCAACTGACGGAGGCGAGGCTCTGTGCGCGGTTGGGGATGAAGGAGCCGATCTTCGAGGGCGAGGCTCGGCAAGGCTATGCTGGGGAGGGAGGAGATTCGGTGTGTTGGGGAGGGAGGAGCTTTGGCTGGCTGGGGATGGAACCAAGGGTCTAGTGTGCAGATGGGGGCTTCAGTCAAGGTGTCGGGGACCAAAATTTGCTGCTCGGTCACGTGATCTTCACGTGATGGTCAAAGATTTCAATTGCTCAGTCAAGCTGCAGATGGATGCTTCCTCACGTGGATGGTCAAAATTTAAAAGACTAAAAGCCCCACAGTCGGGGTCGTTATAAACACCGACTGTTGGGGTCTATAGAAGATCTGTATATATATATAAAGTTTATCTTGTCTCAAAATTTCTGAATGGACTTATAATCCAAAATGCTTTTAATTAGACCTAATAAATTTTAACATGATACAAATACTTATGGTTTTTTACAGATTTGAATTTATTTGAAACGGGTTAGATTGATAACGGGTTGATCCGTTATAAATTCGTTATTTTGACTGATCTTAACAGGTTGACTCACAAAAATCCATTAGATCAATTATGGACCTATTAATCTTTAATGACAATTTAGTAATTTAACTATAAAAAAAATCTAAATATTTATGTTTTATTGTATTTCATTATTTTTTAGTATTTAGTTTAAATTTTTATTTTTAGTTTGTAAAATGATATAAATATTTATGTTTGTTTGTGTTTCATTCTATTTTAGTATGGACTATAAACTAGAAATCAAATATATTTTTTATTTTTTTTAAATAATTTTAAAAATAAATTTAACTTGTTAATGGATTGGATAACTGATTACACAATAATTCCGTGTTTGAATTTACATATTTTAATACAAAAATATAATATATTTGATTTAAATAATTTTTTTTAACAATAATACAAATACTAAGCTCCTAGAGTTACTTTTAATACCCATATGATGAAAATCAATTTAAACATTAAATGAACAAAAGGTAAAGTAGGAAACCAAGAATCTATTCAAAGTCTCTTTCTCTCTCCTCTCTTTCTTCTCTCTGTCTCTCCTTTCTTTTTTGAACTGATTATCATTGTTTCTCTCTCCGATTTCTTCTTTCTTTATTTGATTTTTCTCTCTCCTCATAAATACAATATTATTATAATGCCAATTATTGCAACGTTGCTCTAATTATCTTCCAATTTTTTGAAAAAATACAAGAAAAATTTCAAATTTCAAATTTCAAATCTCAAAAATCTTGATTTTTTTTTTCATGAATTATAAATAGAGAAAGAAAATTAAAAAGGAAAAAAATAAGGTATGGAAGCAGTTCTTGAGGTGCTTTTGGATGTAGAAGCGTCATTAAAATTGTTAGGGCGACAATGTGTACGTCAATATCATCCACTGCAATGTTCATTGGCTTCGTCTTCTTCTTTTCAGTCAGTCCTCAAAAGAACTAAAATACGAAGAAAACCGCTCAAAATGACACAAATAGTTTCAGTAGAGAGTAGAGTGAGGAGAGAGAAAGAGATTCTAACGTAAATACTGAACAAATTTCAATTGCAAAATAGTCGTGAAATAGCTAACATTCTTTAATGAAATAAAATTGTTCGTAAATAAAATAATAAATTTTTTAACATAATAATATTAACATGTTACTTTATTTAAAGACAATATTAATTTATTTATCGATAATGTTATTTTATTTATAAATAATATTATTTTATTTATAAATAATATAACTTCATAACCTATTTTTATAATATTGTTGTTTCAGTATAACCATATTGTTGGTTTTCCACTTTACCCTTTATGCATTTAATGTTCAAATTGATCTCAATACTTCATTTAATCCAACGGCTATTAAAAGCCTCATGGATTATTATAAATCCAGCCAGAAATTTATAGGGAGAATTTTTTTTCTTAATATATATATATATATGTCAAATGAAGCTGATTAAGTTTTTTTTTTTTGATGAAATGAAGCTGATTAAGTTGATTTACTAAAAATGGTGAATTCGAAGTGAGAAATTTGAAATTTTATTGTATTTCATAATTTATATATATGTATATTGATAATTGGAAATCTATATGTATAGATAAGATAAAGGAGGTGCATATAATTGGGGAATTCGAACGTCAGGAGGTGATATATATATATATATATATATTAATATTAAAATATGACTTTGATGAGATAGGTCAAAGGGAGCAATTACTCCTTTGTTTGTATCTGTCAACAGCTATCTTCCTACCAAATCTCACGCTCGGACCCATTGTAAAGCATTTATGGCAGTTTTGGTCTCCAATTCACACCGTGTCTGAGTATTCCAAAACTGCCAAAAGTGATCCTTTAAAACACCAAACCCTAGAAGAAGTATGTGAATGGCTTCCCAAGTGTCCCACTAACTTGGACCCTACGTGCCAGAGTTCACTCCAATGGCCTGGTTTGGTGCCCTTTTTGTGGCCTACTATGCCGCTCTCTTTTCGCTTTTCTTGTTCAACTTAATGTTTTGCGCGCACCAACAGACAAAATTAAACTTCAAATGCTTGGCTTGCTTTCATCTAATTAACTTATTATTCTCTCTGTATAAATAAATCTATACATTCATAAATAGAAATATTCATATATTAATATTTACCCACATATATATATATATATATATTGAAGTATAAATTATTAAAAACTTGTTTTGCAAACGATATTTTTGTGTTGAGTACTATGTTTCAAATTCAAGACATAAAATGCTAAAAAAAAATAAAAATAATAATTTATCATTCAAATTTAAAAAGATACAATTTAGCTTTAATAACAATTATCCATATATTTCATGCAAATCTGTTTAATTGTTACTTTTTTTTAATTAGAATCTACTTAAAAGAATTAAAATTGTCATTATTTAAATGACATAGATTGTCAAATAAAATATTTTTTTTTTGAAAAATAATATAATACTCTTACCATAAACTCTCTATTTGAATTTCATTTAAATTGGTGAGCGAAGTAATTTTTCTTTTCCTTTTTATTTGAAATTATTGAATGGAATAGATAAGAGCCTAAATTGCATACGCAATCATAATATATAAAATGAACGACGTAAAAAAAAAGAAAAAAGAAAAAAAAAAAAAAGCGTTAAATGTTCACCGGCACATACGACATACAACGTGTAGTAAACCGACTGCACAGTAATTCAACGCACACACCAAATGATTACTTCAGACAATGTGCTTGTCGATCTCATTAAAACGACAAATGTCAAAGTGGTAAATGCAAAGATATAAACAGGTCAAATGAGTATAATCCCCAAAATTTGAAAAAAAGAAAGAAAGAAAGAAAGAAAAGACTGCTAATTTCCGGTTGGCGAATTGAATGCCTTGGCGGGTTAACCATTAAAAGTTCGTTGGGGTAGTTGCATCCTCCCCCTCCCTCTTCTTCCTTCTCTCCCTTTAAAATCCTCTCCCTTCTTATTCTTCCCCCATTCCTCTTTCCCATTTTTATTACTTTTTTTTTTTTTTTTTTAGCATAATCCCCTCTTTTTTTCCTCATCGCACACTAAAATTAACCATACACAAATCCTCTCCAAGTTTCTGTCTTCTAAATTATGGGAGATCGTGACGAGCCAAAACAGCAAAACCATGGAAACGACAGCGTTCGAGTTCAAAGTCCTAGCGAAGAACAAGGAACGACGAACAAGAACAACCTCCCAAACTTTCTTCTCTCTGTCAGACTCAAATATGTGAAGCTCGGTTACCATTATCTGATCTCCAACGCCATGTACATCTTGCTCATTCCTCTCCTTGCTATATCCTCTGCTCACCTTGCCACTCTCTCGGTTCTCGATCTGGTTCAACTTTGGAACAATCTCAAGTTCAACTTCGTCTCCGCCACGCTCTGCTGCGGTCTGATTGTCTTTCTGGCCACTCTGTATTTCACGACTCGTCCCAGAAAGATTTACTTGGTCGACTTTTCGTGCTACAAGCCCGAACCTGCTCGGACCTGCACCAGAGAGACTTTCATGGAAAAGTCGGCGCTCACCGGAAGCTTCTCCGACGAGAACTTGGCGTTTCAGAAGAAGATTCTGGAAAGATCGGGGCTGGGGCAGAGCACTTACATGCCGGAAGCCGTTCTGCGAGTCCCTCCCAATCCTAGCATGGCCGAAGCGAGGAAAGAAGCAGAGCTGGTGATGTTCGGAGCCATCGACGAGCTTTTGGGAAAGACCGGTGTTAAAGCTAAAGATATTGGTATTCTCGTTGTCAATTGCAGTCTGTTTAATCCGACGCCGTCTCTGTCCTCCATGATCGTCAACCATTACAAACTCAGAGGAAATATTATGAGCTATAATCTCGGCGGAATGGGTTGCAGTGCTGGCCTTATTTCTATAGACCTTGCCAAACAGCTACTCCAGGTTCATTTTCTTTTCTTTTCTTTTTTCTTTATGTCAAATCACGTGTAATTGGGACCATAATTAAGTTCCCAGGAAAAAACAACACAAAATCTTCATATCGTATCCACCAAACTGAAGCGTAATAATTATATACAGCGTTTGAAATTAACTCTAAAGTTGACGAAGCAACAGTGACTTTATGAGGGAAATTTAAAGTGCTGCTTTCAGCATCGTGGTCAAAATCCAAAAGTAGAGAAATTTTAAATATTTTCGTCGCGAACAGGTTCATCCAAACTCATATGCGCTGGTGGTAAGCACGGAGAACATAACCCTGAACTGGTACTTCGGCAACGACCGATCCATGCTGGTATCCAACTGTCTGTTCCGCATGGGGGGAGCCGCCATACTCCTATCGAACCGATCGAAGGATCGCAGGCGATCCAAATACCAATTGGTGCACACGGTGAGGACGCACAGAGGGGCGGACGACAAGTCGTACGGGTGCGTATTCCAAAGAGAAGACGAGACGAACAGGGTGGGCGTTTCGCTGTCGAAAGACCTGATGGCGGTGGCGGGAGAGGCGCTGAAGACGAACATAACGACGCTGGGGCCGCTGGTCCTTCCGATGTCGGAGCAGCTGCTGTTCTTCGCCACGCTCGTGGGGAGGAAGATATTCAAGATGAAAATAAAGCCGTACATACCGGATTTCAAGCTGGCGTTCGAGCATTTCTGCATCCACGCGGGGGGCAGAGGAGTGCTGGATGAGCTGGAGAAGAACTTGGACCTCACCGATTGGCACATGGAGCCCTCCAGGATGACGCTTTACAGATTCGGAAACACTTCCAGCAGTTCGCTGTGGTACGAACTGGCTTATTCCGAAGCCAAGGGCAGGATTAGGAAAGGCGACAGGACGTGGCAGATTGCTTTTGGCTCCGGATTCAAGTGCAACAGTGCCGTTTGGAAGGCTCTCGCAACCATTAATCCTGCTACCGGCAACACTCCTTGGATCGATGAGATTCATCAATTCCCTGTTAATGTGCCTAAAGTCGCATCCATTTCTTCTTGATTTTTTTTTTTCCTTCTTTTGGGGTGGTAGGCTGTGGGTTTTATTTTATTTTATATATATATATATATATTGGGGGTGTGAATTATTAGTGTGATTAAATGTAATT
Organism: Ochetophila trinervis; assembly: GCA_003254975.1. Taxonomy (NCBI): domain Eukaryota; kingdom Viridiplantae; phylum Streptophyta; class Magnoliopsida; order Rosales; family Rhamnaceae; genus Ochetophila; species Ochetophila trinervis. The sequence goes on from QANX01001598.1 coordinate 58,927, forward strand.
CTGTTAAGGAAAAAAAAAAAATTTGTGTGACCGAATAATAGGGAACATTAATTACTTCTTCTATCACCGTTCAATTAATGCGTCTCGAACTCAGGACCTCACCGTTATAATGCTTGGAGATGCTCTGTTTATTTCTCAATCGTACATTATAATAATTTAATGCGTTATTAATTAAATTTGCTGTTAGGTCTTAAAATTAATTATGATCCACTTCCCAAATTCCCGAATGTACGAATCAATTCGTGTCCAACTGCATATATATATATATTTAAATAGTGTAATAATATTCGATTGCTAATTATCAATAACATGGGCTACATCTCATCGGTGTTATGAATTTGGTCAATGTTATTACTAAAATTTTCTGATGGAAAACTACTTAACCTGAAGAGGTGACAAAGAAACGTATTATCTCTGCTATATTCTGACCGTAATATGCATCTTCTTGTACCTTTCTTGCTCATTACTTTGGCAAAAGCGAAACTTTGTTGCAGTAGTTGAGCAAACTTCGCTGTCCTTGCGAATATGCATCGAAAGTGTTTTTAGCCTATTCAATGGAATTCGGTTCTTTTTATTTTTCCTCTTTTTTATATATATATAGAGACTTAGAAAAATTGGACAAGTCTGGAACCACAACAATATTTAGGTTCTCTTTACATTATTATTTTGAGACAAACCCAAAAGAAAGGTTAACCAACCTGAACCCAAAAGTTATTAAATACATGTTGCTCAACATATAAGACATCAATCTAATTTGACCAAAATGTTGCTTAACTTAGCTGTACATGTAAATTAGACTAAATATATATGCTGTGCCTACAGTCGAACCGGGAGCAAAGAGACCCTTTCAGGTAACTTGCCACAAGGCTATGAGATGTTGGCAATTAGACTTATTATATAATCATTAGCTGGCTAACAATACAATATTTTCATACAAACTAGAGTCAAATATTCATCCAAGGTTTCTACGGAGGAATCTTAAAAATTACATACCCCAAACACCACGTGCGGCTGCAACTTTGTTGTTTGGTCTAGATGTCAATTCGTACAAAATCCTCGCAAAAGTATCAGAATATCTAGCATCAGAGAATAGAATCTCTGCAAAGGCATTCTCATAAGCAAGTAGCAAAGCTCTGTTCTGTGGCTCAGACACAAGGCTCTCCAATATCATTGCAGCTTTTCTACAAACTTCTGGAACAGGATGCGGTGCTTTGATAACTTTTAGCAGTCTGTCAATTGCCCTGAAATTAGCGGTTTTATGATTTAATAGCGCGCAAAAATTATTTTGAGATTAATTATGGAAATCTTTTGAAGTTTAAAGTAAATTTAACTTCAAAAAAATGTGAGGAAAGAAGTCCCACCATCGTTCACTAGCAAGTTTCAACCTGCAGTCCATGTTTACTTCAGCAAGGTTATAAAGTGCACCAACAGCAGCAGCTTGTGCATCCAATGCTTGTAAACTCATAAGATCGACCAACCGCTTGTGTATCTGCAGAATTCATTAAGCCCTCATTACGTTTTCTATATTATTATTATTGACATTAAACATGTTTAGAACAAGGAATTTCACAACTTAACCTGTGGAACAAAGTTAAGAAGGAAAGGTCCATTATCAGGGTTTATTATCAAACGCCCAAGTAACTCAGCTGAGGCGCAATGCCAGGCTTTAACTGAAGATCCCAGCACCCCCATGATGGCTTGAACTGCACGTTTTTCGCTGTTTGGTGGAAAAGTTCAACTAACTTATCAGCTAGAAGTTAGAAATGAGAGTTACTTGAACTAAAGAAGGATGGATGTACAAGTTTTCTTACGTTATCTTAATGTAGGATGGTTTCGATGAGCTAAAAATTCGAAGATCAAGATATGGAGCCAAATTTACAATTGTCTCCAGAGCATTTGTCACAAGTTCTTCATCCTCTATTAAGAAAGTAAACTCCAAGTTAAATTTCAACTTTCAAGTTAAATTTCAGAGTAAATGCATAAATATAAAACAGCTCGAGAAATCTAAACTATAGCACTTTTATGACTGAAATCTCGAGGGCAATTACTAAACAAAGTCCAGTAATTGTGAATAATTGCACCATCGCATATTTCACACACAAATATTCAATTGAAAGAAAAAACTTTCTCGATGCGAGAAGCTATTTACTGAAGACTGCATTGAAGAAACAAATATGCCATCGAAGCAACACTTCTCACCTGTGATGTAGTCTTCGATGCACTGGAACACTGTTTCCAAGCAATGCCTATGCTGGGCCATAATCATTTCATTGTCTGGCATGAAAGAGAAGTTACGGATGATATTTGAAGCAGCAACAGCACACTGCTGCTTTTCTGCTCGCCCTTCTTCATCAAGATTAAACAGGCCATCTTCATCAAGCCACCACTCTGAAGGACGACTTTTGGTCACATTATTTGGCATTGACGTTTCTGTGAGAGAAGAACCAGATCCCAAGCTACAAAGAGATAATTATCCAACAATCATGTCCTCAGTTGAATAATTTTTTTACATAATTCAAGATTATGAGCCTTTACAAAAGTAGGCGTTTAGGACTCACCCAGAATGCAGAAGACCGCCATTGGAGCCCAGTGCCTCGTACTCATTCCCAAATCCTGTTACAAGAGAATTTGCCCCTAATGTTTTGACCCTTGGTTCCTTTTTGAGTTCTTTCAAAAGTGCTATATCACGCCAGTCATCAATCTGTTACATTACAGTTATAACATCAAAGTTTCAATTCAAATTTGGTAGAACATCATGATGCAAAAAACAAGAGTAAATCATATAAAAAATTGCTTAATAAAAATCCTACGGCAATGACAAATGTAAATATATATAGAAAACATACAACTTGCAGTAGAGCATCAAGCAAACCAGGAATTTTTGCAAGTGCAGTTGCATCTTTTCGAATGTCATCCTTTTCTTTGAAAGAAAGTAATGTGAGAGTATTCAATGCCCATGTCAGTTCGCTCTTTAGTCCACTCTGAAGAGCCAGTACTATCCTTTTATTGTTTTGATCTGGAAAGAACACGGCGAAAGGGCAATATATGAAATAAGATGTATAGCAAAGAATGCCATAAACTTATAAAGGTTAAGTTTTAAATCATGTGACAGAATTTCAGCACCATAATATATGCACAATGTCTAGATAACGTCTGATAAAATTCAATCTAAAATAAATAAATAAATAAATAAATCTTGGTTTAATTATAACACTTTTCGGTTCTGCTAAAATCAAACTTTGCATCCATTACCCACATTTGTTCTGCTTTCCATGCTTAGATCAACTATTGCCAGCACTGAAATTATCACTGCTATCTCAGCCACCAAAAACATATTTCAAGTTCCTATCAACTGTGTAAAACTCTACCCACCACGTTCCTTTGAATTGCATAAATTTAACGGATGCAACACAATTTCCTTCTCTCCCTTATAGCTTGCATGTAGAAATTGGAATTCCAAAGATCCCAACTTTAAAATTCTTCAGAAATTCATAAGGAAAAAAAAAAAAAAAAGACGTAGTTTTGTTTCCTCAAGTAGGCATTCACAATATCAACTACTGATCCCTACTCTGTTAGCTCAGTTAGTTTCATCCAATGAACTGATTGATACCATAAATATGGAAACAAATCTATTTCAAGTGAAAATATAAATTAAAATGCGCTAGGGTTTTGATAAAACTGACCGGCGAAAGAGCTGTGGACGTGAAGAGACGGGCCGAGGAGGGTCGATGGAGCGGCTGTATCAGTGGCTGCTGCGGCGGCAGCGGCAGCGTTGTTGCTAGTGCTACCGAAGGGACGGCCTCTCTTCGCCGGCGGAGCTGCAGCCCCGCCGGCAGCTCCACCCAATTTGCTCTGCTCCCTCTTCTGCATTGCTCTCTCTCCCCCCCTTGGTGGGCTACGATGGCGATAGTTCAAATTTGGGATTCTAAGCTAATTTCTGAACCCGATCCACTTTCAAGCCCAATTAATATTATAGGGCTGACGTAGTTTTGTCCCGTGTCTTTTCTGTGTGACGCAACATATTTTATTTTCTTTTCGATGAATATTTGTGGAGCAACAGTTGGATGGTCTTAATATTATTCCTAACCAAAACAAAAATTAAATTAAAATTACCAAAAGTGTAAATTTTTCTTTTCTGTTTTTTAATAAAATATTTCAATTTAATTTGCAAGTTATCAACAAAAAATTCGAAAAACAAAGTTGTCTTTAGCCAATAACCACCAAAAATGTGTCAAGAGAGTGGTGGCCAATCCTCTAATTTGGTTGGCGACTGCCTTTTGACTAATAACTTATCTTATAAGGGGCGAAAAGAAAAAGTGTATAAAAATTTTAAAATAAGAGGAAAACTTTATATATATATATATATATATATATATATATTTTAATCTTTAGGTAATTTAATTTTAGGGAGTATTTCAGATAACTACAGAAGTATTTTTCAGATTTTTAATAAACCATTTACATCCCCTACTTTTCGTTCTCTCATTGGCAATGTATCGTGTCGTATCGTGTTCGTGTCATGTGGTATTCGTGTTCGTGTCAAAAATTTTTATCCAAACTTAACCCGTTAAAGTTTTCGTGTTGAAATATGTAAACTCAAACCCTTTTATAAAATTATCGTGTAACCCGTTAACACATTAATTTTTTTCAAAATTATTTAAAAAAAAAATAAAAATATATTTAATTTATAATTTATAGTCTATATTAAAAAATAATGAAGCAAAGATAAACATAAATATTTATATCTTTTTATAAATCAAAAATAAAAACTAAAACAACATATTTAATACATATTAAAAAAATAACAAATCACACAAACGTAATACTTAAATACTTCTACAAATGAATAATAAAAATTTAAAACAATATTGTTTTAAATAACAATAATACATAAACATATTCAATTTCAACCAAATTTTCATTTTTTGCATAGATAATCTGATGCATATGACATCTTCAACCATAATAAGCACAACCTCAAAGGCAAAATACCAAAAAAAAAGTTAAATTATATATTACTATCCAAATTGATATAGAAAAATTAAATAATGCAAACTACTTAAATTTCAATACATCTAATCATTAATAAAAAATGTGTTAGAGCATTGTTCTAATTTAGCTTGTTCAACACTCGATGTAATGACATCTTCTGTGAGTTCTTCTAAATTAATGGCATCATCTAAAACTGAATATATAACAAAATTAAAAATATTCATGTTAAAAAAATATTAATAAATATATAAATGTAAATGTAAATTACTTCTCTTTCCAAAAAGTCAATTTCTTGTACATAATAAAGCTTGTACTACATCTATTTTTATTAGTAAATTAATTTTTTTTATTAATAAAGTACTAAAATGTCATTGAGGACTAATGGGTCTAACAGATTTTCGCGGATAAACCCGTTAAGATAACGGGTTCATAACGTGTTAACCTGTTATCAACCCAACCCGTTTTAGACGAACCCAAACCCGTAAAAATCGTTCGTGTTCGTGTCGTGTTAACGGGTCGCGTTGAAATTTGCCAGGTCTACTCATGTGTAGCATTTTAAAATACATTTATATGTATTTTTTTTTATTTTTTTTCAATTTTTTTTATTAGACTGCTAAATAAAGGAGAGCATGAAGGCAAAGTTAAGTGTTGTTGATTTATTAGATGAGAAATGCTAAGAATACTAAAATATTATTAATTGACATAAATATATAAACATATTTACTAAATGAAAAAAAAAAAATCAATCATTTGATAAATATTTTGGTAGCTCTAACATCATTTATTGTTATTAGAAACCTTGAAGATGTTTTTTGTAATTATCCCAAATATCAACGGGTGTAATTGAAATATTCCATTTATATTATTTTCAAATTTCAAGCACACATTCTCTTTTATTTTATTAGTTCTTCGACACTCAAAAATAATGGATCAATATAAAAGAAGCAATGGAAATGACTATATGAATATCAAGTACATATATACAATCATTTCACTTCCCGAGGCAATGAGCTTGGTATATATAGCTCACAATTTGCACAAAAACATATATAATTTTTCCTCGAGTTCCCGTAAACTCAAAGAACAGCTGCATTCATGAATCGATGATTCAGTACAGCCTCTGCAATTGGTCGTTTTCGGAAGTCGGGATTCAGCATTGCCTATACCAACAATAAACCTTGTTTTAGAAGGGAGTTTTAATTTCATCAACAAAATGTCAAGATATATATTGACTTTATATAATGTTAAGATACAGTCCAAACAAATTATTGGATTCTTGGTCTTTATAATCTCCTTCAAATATTAGACCCTTAATAATTCTACTCTAAATCTGGGGCAGGCATAGATTTTGCTGCACATGTCATCATAGGAATTGTTCAACACTGGCAAAGTGTTCTGCAAATGAATCAGGATTATGAGGGGTGTAGTGTAGCGAATGTCATTCATTTAAAGCCAAGAGAAATTGCTGATACTATTCTAACCTGTAGTAACTCCCAACCAGCTCCATCTTCAAGATCTAGGAACTCAACAGCATCGGATAAACGGTCATCTGCTAAACAGTACCTGGCATAAGAAGGCAGGAAATTGAAAAGGGTAAAACAAAATCTTGAAAAAAGAGCCAATGAAACCTGCTCAAATGTTCATTCTTAGCCTGAATGATAATGGAGACATATAATAACAAGATTATGCTGATGAAATGTCAATGACGAGTGAATTAATCCAAAATTACATGAAATACTTGACTATAGGATATAGACAGTAACTTACTCTCTTGTAGCACCTAGATCAAGCTGAAAGGTGCTCTCCAGAAGCCTCTATAAGTGCAGGACATAAAGTAGTTTAAAGACTTGCTACCGTCACTTGTAAATTAATGAAAAACAAAAATGAAGATCAGTAACATAAGATACCTGCAAAGAGAGGCTATCTATTATGCCTGCTTCACAAAATGGAACAAAAGCCAAGTATGCAAAGAGAAGACCTGCTTCGTATCTACATGGAAACAAGAAAGAAGAATGTGAAATAGAATGCTGGTCCAGTCATTTAACCACCCAAAATGAAGCCAAGTCTGAATAATTTACATGTCATCTGCTATTCCAAAGGCTCTTTTCTCCAAAGGCGTGAAGGCACCAGCAGAAGTTGCTCGTCTCCAAAGTCCCTCTGAGAGTGATCCAAGTCCCTCCTCTAGATTTGAATACCTAGGAATCCATGTCATTGGATGTAGAACTGTTTTAAGGTATAGAGTACCTGAAAATATTTATCAACAGTTTCACAGCATTTTTAAAAAACAAGATTTTCTTTTCAAAAAAGATTCTTTGTATTGATTGAGGCAATTTATGTTCATGCAAGAAACAAATTGAAAATTTAAACAGATTGAAGCAATTTGTATTGATCGAACCAAAATTCTCGATTGTATTGCTACAGAATGGTCAAAAGATAATAAGAATAAAAACAACAAAAACAAATTAGAAGTTATCAAGAACAAAAGAAAAAGGGATCATAAAACTCAGAGAGAAGCTCTTCCATTATGCTTTACAACATATTCGAAACTAAAATTACAGGGGGAAACAAGGGGGGGGTTGGGTTGAAGAAGATAGTAAATTACCTGATATTTACAGAAAAAGCTAGGTCCCGAAGGCGTGGGACTAAATACACAGCATCTCTTTCCACAATCGTGCTGCCATCAAGTATCTCAGACTTTTAACATGTAGCAGAGTGAACAGAATAATATGCACAGAAGAAGCAATATCTTGGAGCAAATTAAGTATTCCCAAAAACATACTTGAGAACAATAGAAGCTGGCCCAAGACTCTGATGTAACCTTTCATGATCATGCATATAAGCTAAACCTCTCATAAGACCCTGAAGCAGCTTGGTCACAAAATATCTTCTGCGTTTGATTGTTTCAGCTTGTTCAAAACGATTCCAAGACACAGATTCTCCTAAAGAACGTAATTTCGACACTTTCTCACTTGTGACTTTTGCATAGTCTGCTGCACTATATTTCCCATCATTACGAAAAGCAAGCCACTGCACAAAATAAATTGATTTATTGCCTCTACTAAGTAGATATCAATTTTCGTAGCCTTAAGTACATAATTTTACATAACAAACCTGCTCCCCAGTTTTTGTTTCAAACCCGCCTAAGAGTACCAAAATATTCTGAGATATACCTTTTGAACTGTTCTGCAAAAACATGAATACATTTATTTGCTGCATGATTTAACTAGAGAAAAAAGCCTTATATAATATCGGATTTGTCTCACTTGAAGGAATGCATGAGCATTTAGCTCATTTGCAGCCATCATATCAGCCTCTTTTCCACCAGCTCGTTGTCCAGGATAAACCTCCACAAATGAAACATGCTATGCTATGTTATTTCATTACAAAATTACCAATTCTACAAATGGAAAATAATTACCTTGAAAACAACAGCAGCGCCTCGAAGTGGACCCTGTGAGACTCTCCCTTCATAAAGTCTGAAAAAGAACTGCCATGAGTATCAGCATCAATAAGGCCAAATTTCTAGTTTTTATTTTTCAATAACCAGATACATTCTTGAAAATGTACCTGATCTTTACACTGCCTTCTCCAACATCTTGAGCTTTCAATCTTCCCACATCTCCGGAAGAGTATTCAGAATCTGTGCCCGATGGAAAACCTGTATAGCTGTAGAAAGAAAAATGCTTCTTTTTTTTTAATTATCATTTTGAAATCAAATTTTAAATTTACTTCAAAGTTCAAACCACAGCCAACTAGCAGTGCGACACCTAAAAAAAAAACTATAATTTTAATCCAAAATCCAATTTTTTTTTTCCTGGTTCGCAAAAACGTTTAAAAAGATGAGGAAAGTACATGATAATTGATTTATGGGGAAAATAATGCTTATTTTAAAATTTATTTCCAAATAAATAGAATGTTAACGGGTACTGGGAATACTGTCTTTTTTTTTTTTTTTAAACCCTTTTCTTTCCCTTTCTCTACTCTATTTATACATTTATTTTCTTGCAAACCAAACAGAAAGTAAAGGTAGAATCCAAGTGTTGAGATTGGATACGGGTACCTGGTTACGTTCATGAATCCATAGCTCCCAATAAAACGTCCCACTTCGAACGAGTTAGAGTCGGTGATGAGAGTCGCTTTACAAAGCGGCCGATTGCGACGAGTTACGCTCAGTGAGTTGAAGTTGGAAGCCAAAACGACGGAGAAGAGACGCGTGGTCGGCGTCTGAATGCGGCGGAGCGAAGAGAAGCAATCGGGTGGTGAGAGGAGCATGACGGATTTCTGTGTTCCTCTGCTTTTCTCTTAAACGGAAATACCGCCAAGAACCGACGGATCGTTTTTGGTCGGAAAATAATAGGATAAGGGATTCCCAAAATACTCTACTAGATACAACCTCAGATTATTAGCATGAGACAAACCAATGATCATCTGCCACGTAACTATGCGTTGCCTATTCAGCCCCCGTTTTGTCAACAAAATTACTACTGAGACAGTTATATATATTTATATATATATAAATATATATGTTTTTCTTTTTTTTCTTTTTTTTATATATGTTTTACTACTGAGACACTTTTTTCTTTTTTTTCCCCTAAGTAAACAAAAAAGAATTACAATATATATGTTTTTCGTACGTATATTAAACTTCAAAATTAAAATTAAAATTAAAATTGAAGAATCTTTGAAGATCTTCACTTTGTCCTATCAAAAGTAGGTTCGTCCCATGCAGTCTTTAGCTAAATCTGTTATAATTTTGTCAAATATACAAAGGGATTATGGAAATAATAAACTAATCATTTACAAATTGCAAGCTAAATCCCACGTGAAATGGCAAATCTTGTGCATGATTATTCTGAATTTTTGGCCTATAACATCCAACAAGTATCAAGGTATATTATTTTGATTCAAAACGATTCCATTTTGAAATTATACATTGCTTTAACATCTTGGGACTGTTTTATATAATTTTTGTTTTGAAAAAATAAGTCAATTAAGAAATGTTAAAAAAAAAAAAAACAGTTCTCTTTGTAAAAACTATTTGTTCAAGTCGAAAAGAATGGAATTTCTCTAATTGATAGCTATGGGTTTCGAAGGCCTCCTACTGCAATCTACTTGAAAACTTCCACACCCACGTTCACTCTACACGCTTGAAATCTTATCCACCATCTTCCAGGCTTTACATAGCTCTCAATTTCTTCGTTCAAAAGCAAATTTTGGGTATATATTTTTTTTGCTTCAGTTTCTTTCTGATTTGCTCTTTTTTTTGGCTATGAATTTTTTCGTCGAATACGTAGAAATTGCCGAGTTGGTTTTATAGTTTGTTGATGGTTTTATCTGAGTTATCTCCGTAATCGGGCTGTGAATATACTCTGTCTCTTTGGGTCGACGCATCATTAAGGGATGCTCATGCTCTGTTTCGTAAAGTTTAAAGCTGATTTCGTATTTCTATGTTTTTGTTTTTTAAGTTTTTGCTCGTTATCATTCCTTAGAAAGTGTTTTTAATCCATTCGGTGAAAGGATATAATGGGTTTTTCCTCAATTAACTTATAATGCCGGTTAACCGACGTGGAGTTGTGGTTAAAAGTTATTTTCTTTCTGATTCTTCTATTTGTTGCTTGCCCTTTGTATTATGTTTGGCTGTAGAGAAAACTGTAGACAATAAAGGGAAGGAAATTTTTTAGAAATTTGATACTGAAACCGATTCTAAGAGATTAGGAAGGTATAACCACTTTCAAACTTTACTTAGATAATTCAATTATCTTGTCTACTTCTAATTAGGGATATTTTCTTTCATGTGTTAAAATTTTCCTATAATGAATGTTTAGCTCCTCTCAGTTGGCTTTGGTTTTGTAAAGCTCTAGGAGAAGTATCTTGAATGTCTTTTGTTCAATATGGTCAGGGCTATTGTAGCTTTTGTCTTCGGATTTCGTTTTACGAATTAATTTGATATCAAGATGAATAAGAAGAATCTATTTGTGGTGTTCTACATGGTCATACAAACATACAATCTAATTGTTGTCTACTTTAATCTTCAATTAGATCTGGTTGGTTGAATGCTTTAGGTTTTATTTTCTTACCTATAAGCATATGTATTGCCCGTTTTATGGATTATAATTTTCTTAACATGTAAAAGAGTTGCATAAGTTCATATAAAGTTTTTGTTTATTTAAAATGGTAATTTTTCTTATATGACTTTTTGATCTTTCATACATATTTACAACTTCTAAACTACCTTTAAGGTCTTCATCACAAACACTGGTAGTTTTCTGGAATTAATGCAGAATGGGAAGCAGTGGGGAAAGTGTTTATGGAGAATACGCATATGAGAACCTTGGGAGGGAACCATACTGGCCTTCTGAAAAGCTCCGGGTTTCCATAACTGGGGCTGGTGGTTTCATTGCCTCGCTCATCATCGCGAGACGATTGAAGAGTGAGGGTCATTATATTATTGCTTCTGACTGGAAGAAAAACGAGCACATGACAGAGGACATGTTTTGTCATGAATTCCATCTTGTTGATCTGAGGGTGATGGATAACTGTTTAATGATCACAAATGGAGTTGACCATGTGTTTAACCTTGCTGCTGACATGGGAGGCATGGGTTTTATTCAGTCCAACCATTCAGTCATTATGTATAACAATACAATGATCAGCTTTGACATGCTTGAGGCTGCAAGGATCAATGGAGTTAAGAGGTTTGTGTTCTTATACCCATGTCTGTTTTTATATTTACCAATATTGTTTTTACATTAAAATAGCTAAAAAGCATCCTAAATCCATCATCAATATGATCTGTTTTCATATTTTACTTTGTGAAATACTTGAAATGTATGTTTTACTATCAGCTTTTTTCACATTTTAATTGCTTTTGTTTACGATATGCGGGAATATGCACTTTTCGTGGTTTGCAGGTTATTTTATGCCTCTAGTGCCTGCATATACCCTGAATTTAAACAGCTGGATACTAATGTGAGCTTGAAGGAATCTGATGCTTGGCCTGCTGAGGTTTCTTCTTTTCAAATTCAATATTAATGCATTCTCTGTTAATTTTAATGTTTCCAACATTATGAACGATACCTTTGTTTGTGGAATAGCCTTAAGATGCTTATGGTTTGGAGAAACTGATGACTGAAGAATTATGCAAGCACTATACTAAGGACTTTGGTATTGAGTGTCGTGTTGGACGGTTCCATAATATTTATGGACCTTTTGGAACATGGAAAGGTCAGCTTCCATTTCCATGACCAACAGTAAACATACGTATGTGAGACGTATGTCTCATATATTTTGTCATATTCATTTATAGTTAGATTCTGTCTCAATTTGTTTTGTAGGTGGGAGAGAGAAGGCCCCTGCTGCTTTTTGTAGAAAAGCCCTTACTTCCACTGATAAGTTTGAGATGTGGGGAGATGGGCTACAAACTCGGTCTTTCACCTTCATTGATGAATGTGTAGAAGGTGTTCTAAGGTAGCACTGTCTTTGAATGGATTTTTGTCTTGCTAAGTTTTACCATAAATGTATATCCATTTGCACATGAGGATCTTTTTCAAATCATGTTTATATGTTTATTTCTTGAGATTTTGAAGGTTAACATCTAATTGGAGGATTTTGTTGAAAATTTTCTTTGCCTCTTTTTTTTGCATATCCGCTTTGTATAAACTTTTCCTTTGTGGTTGTATTACTGCTTTTTATCACATTTATGAGTGCTCTTAAACTTTTCAATCATTCTTATAAATGGAGTATGTTCCCACATTTTGGATGCAAGACTTGGTTCAAGGCTTTTGGAACAATTTGCTCAATCTATAATGCAATGTTTGTTGTGAACATATCAACAACATCTTCTTTTTTTCTCCTATTTTTGCGCCTGGTCTAATTTTTGTGTGCTGGATGACTTCTATAATAACTATTTTGATAATCGAAACCACTAACCGGAAAATTTTGGTAGAGGTAATGGATGTATAACTGACTTAACTGTCTTCTTTTATTCCAGATTGACAAAATCTGATTTCCAGGACCCAGTAAACATCGGAAGTGATGAGATGGTTAGCATGAATGAGATGGCTGAGATAGTTCTCAGCTTTGAGAACAAGAAGCTTACCAATTCATCATATTCCTGGCCTTCGTGGTCGAAACTCAGACAACACTCTGATTAAAGAAAAACTTGGCTGGGCTCCTACCATGAAGTTAAAGGTAGAGTGAGGAACAATTTGGCATTGCTGTTGAGTCAATCCATATAGGAAATGCAGATTCAAATTCAATAACCATATGTTCATGTTTCTTTGAACTTTACAGGATGGGCTGAGATTTACATACTTTTGGATAAAGGAACAGATTTTGAAAGAGAAAGCTCAAGGAATTGATTTAGCAACTTATGGATCATCAAAAGTGGTTGGAACACAAGCACCAGTTCAACTTGGTTCTCTTCGTGCCACAGATGGCAAAGAATGAATCTGATTATTCCAATTCAGTGAATGTTAGTTTAGAAGCCCATGATTACCAAGTCATATAATCAAACCCATCATATTTTGTTGCCACTATAATTGTGGGGATAGCTAGTTTTCTTCAGACTGCAAGCTCCTATATGGATATATTATCATATCTATAAGGGTGCGTTTCTTCTGTCTGCATTTCTGGCTTTGACTGATAGCTGGTGTTTGTTGTATGGTTATATAGTATTCATAGATTGTATGTTATTATATTTGAAAAAAAAAACACACACACACACACTCACACACAAAAGGCTTTGCTCTTTTGCTTGTGGCCCAAAGTCACTTTTATTTGGATCCTAAGTTCCCTTTTTGTTTTTTTCCTTTTTAAATTGGATATCACTATAAACAAAGTATAAACCCAACCCCCACCCAAAAAATAATAATAATAATAATAATAATAATAAGGAAAAGAAAAAAAAGATAATTTGTGTTCTGCTGGAGTAAAGAAAGTATCAGTAAATAATTATAAAAGCATATAATTTTATATGTCTATGATGGTGAAGGATTGAGTAAAAATGACTTAGATGGGTTACAACAAACAAACCATAATGATGGACATGCGTATTGGAATCATGAAACATAATGAGTTAATCTCTTTGTACATATTATGAATCATTCCACACATATGACCAAGAAAAAGAAAAAAATAATCATTCCAAACAAAAACTCACATGCTATTTACATATATAGATTTCTGAACAAAAAGTCAATTAAGATCCACTTCTTCAGTGACAATAATGTCAGTTTCATTTTGAGGGTTTGATATATAAAAGTCTTTTAAATAAGACCTACCAAGTAAAAAGTAATAAAAATAAAATAAAAAAGAGGTGAAACCCATAATTATGCTTTAGAATGTATGGCAAAGAGCCACTGACAAACTACCTATGTATGAATTGAAGCACAAAAAATCTATAAGCAATCTGGTCAATTTAAACAAAGGCTAAAGAATGCAAAAAGCTCAAGCCTCAAAGATTAGTGAAATTTTGCAAACTACTGGTTGGTAGGCGGTTCTGAAAATAGGTTTCGGTGATTGACAATTCTGAATCATGCTCTGTGTTTTTCCAAGTTGTTGGTCTTCGAGAATAATTGACTTTTTTTTTTTCATATATATATACACACACACATAAATATATTATAAATATATAAAGAATGGAATTAGATTGTTTAAGAGAAATTAACACAATGATCTAACAATTTGTGACGTTATATTGGAATTCAAAGTAGTTATTGGGATAAGTTTTGATATAATTTATTTGTTTAAAAGGGATACGTTTTCATATGGTTGGGGTTATTGTAGAACAAAAAAAAAAGGTGGTATAGTAGCTGGCTCTATAAGCTACCTACTCTGTATTTGAAAGATTTGTATGATTTCAGGCACCAAAACTAGGCGTACAATCCAAGTCATTCAAATCTTCTTAACGCATGCATAAAATTTTTGAAGACAGATTCTACAAGTTTGCTCATGTATTATAAGATTGAATACTACCTAATTTTATTTACTTTTTCTCAATTTTCTTGCCAGTTTTTAAGTTTGTTTGACCGTGTATGAGTTTCCCAATAGTAAATAAAACTGAATTTAGTGAATAAGACCATCTAAGAAGTTCTAGAAAAGGCTTTCTATTGCCTGTCAAATTCTTATATCCAAATAATGGAAAAAATTCGACTAATTACCTCTTTCTTCCCATCAAAATCTCTACAGACGGTGATAAAAAATAAGCAGGGAAAAAAAATTAAATAAAGGGTCATAGTCTTTGTAAGTGCAGTAAAATATGATGAAGAGTCGATTTAAAAATGTATTAAAATAGAGAAAAAATTAAAAATTAAAAAACTTTCACAGAGAGCCTAAATATCAAAGTAGTACTGTTAGCCAAGAGGAGATATCTTTGTACTGGTTGATGATTTTTTTATTTTTTATTTTTTGATAAATTGTATTGGTCGATGAATTAGTTCTAGATTAGCTGGTAGATACATTTAATATTATTTTTTCTTTTTTGTGCTTTTCACAACAATTAATACAATACCTATCATTAGTTGTTTGGTTGTCTCTCTGAGTAATCGTGACATTAGACAGTTATTGACTTTAATACAAAGAAAGCAATTTCCATTACTCCAGTCCCTTTCCTCTTTAATTATCTATTTATTTCTTTATTTTTTTGGGGTCATGTGGGCATAGTTAAGACTCAAGAAATTTTGTGTAGATTATTATTTTTCTATCAAAGTTATCTAAAATTTGTAACTTCCACATCATACAAGAGGACCATTTTGGATTCTTTATTGGTGGATTGGATATGGAAACAAAAAAGTCTAAAAGGCTAAGAACACCAAATTCATCCTTAAAAAAAGAAAAATTCACAAGTAATAGTTACACCATCTTATATGTTTCATGATCAATAATTACGAACAAAATAAATTTATGCGACAACAAAGTAGTAAAGCATGTAAACTCTATAAAATAATACTTGAATATTTAGTTTTTCAAATTAGTCTGCTCTGATCAATGAAAGATAAATTTATCTTCAGATTCCATGTTTTAGTAACTACCATTCACAAGTTCCAATCCTTGCCCTCTAAGGCTCTAACCATGAAACATCAAGTCTGCTTTATGTTGGACCAAATTTAAGATTTTGGCATCAGATTTTGGTTGCATATTACCACATTTACTGCAGAATCTGCAATAACTGACAAACATGTAAATAACCTTTTGGGACCAACTTGATAATGGGACCATTCCCATGCCAAATATGACAGTGGGGTTTCTGTAATGATTCGATTTAAATTAATGTAAAAACTTGAAAGAAATTAATTTTTGTTTTCCAATTCCTCTTGAAAATTGATCATGACGTCTTGAATCCTGTTCCTTTCTCTATTTTTAATCTTTTGTAGGTCTACAAGCTTCAACCTTTGATTTGATTGCTACAAATAAAAAATGTTATCAAAATTCAAAATCAAATTCTATTCAATCTGTTTGAACTGGCTATCAAATACACGCTACGGACTATTAGGGTTTGAATAATATTAATTTAATCCTAAATATATTTATTTCACAGATTTTTTGATTAGGAATTTCTGAGAAAATTTTAAGGTCAAAATAGTTTCTGAATTAGGGAAATTCAAGTAATACAAATTTCAACATCAGATAATCGTATATAGCAGTTTAGCAATAGGATATAGAAAATGCAAATTATTAAAGACCACGCATTAATTACTTATTATTTAATTAAATATTTAAAATTCTTAGTATTTTTAAGCAGATTATTATATGGAAAGGATTGAAAGCAAAAACCAATTTAATAACAAGTCTACCATGGTGATGGACTAGCAAATCTGCTTTGAGCCAACTGCAGAACAGATTGAACAATTTTAAGTTTTTTTTTCTTTTTAAGTTTTTCCCCCTTTTTGCTAATAGGTTGTATTCAATCTTTATTTCTTTTCACTTTTGTGGCTCTGCAGCTACCAGAAAGATTACATCTTGATAATGATATCCGAAGTGGAAATCCAACAAGGAAAAAAAATGAATAACATTAATGTTTTGGCATATTCCAGTAGTGAAAGGAAGATTCTTCATGAAATGATCCAATTGAAATGTATACTAAATATACCAACAACAGCAACAAAAATTGTGGAAAAAAACTAGAAGAAAAAAGCTGAAAAAGCAAACATGATGTGAAAGATGCAGCCTCTAAAGAAAGTAAAGAATGGTAGATGCTTGTAAAATGATTCAAAATACAAAGTTCATCATCTAACAGATTATATATGCATACATATTTCATTTTGTGTGATTTGTCTTTCAATTTGTAATGTGACACATAGTGGTGGTATTAAGCATTGTCACGTTCTCAAGTAAGTCTTTAGTTACAATAATTAATTACCAAGAGTTATATCAATACATATCTATATATATTTCCACCCTAGAGGAGTGGGAACTCTTCACATATAATAATTAATGCATGCTCAGTGTCGTCCATGCTTTCTGTGATTTCTGCAGCAAAAGAGTTGCTGAAAACTTCAAGGCTAACGAAGCTTAACATTTTTCAGTAACCCCCATAATCTTACTCAGTAAAATGTTGATTTCAATATTTTCTGTTTTCTTGTCCATTAATTTCTTCCTCGTATAGTTCTGCAAGCTGTCCTCTTATAAAGCCTTTATTGGGGCTTTAGCCATTTTCCTTATTATACTTGCATTCATTTTCCTCAGTAAAAAATAAATAGTCTCTGTACCTTCATCTATGT
This sequence comes from Ochetophila trinervis, assembly GCA_003254975.1. Lineage (NCBI taxonomy): Eukaryota > Viridiplantae > Streptophyta > Magnoliopsida > Rosales > Rhamnaceae > Ochetophila > Ochetophila trinervis. The sequence continues at coordinate 76,638 of QANX01001598.1, forward strand.
TTTTAATTGTATCTGAAAATTGATTTAAAAAATACCCATTTAGAAAGTAGAGAAAATTTGATTATTCTTTCTGGCCAACCAAAACTATCCCTCTTTCCTTTATTATGTATTTGTATTTTCAATACCATTCTGTTTTTTGAAAGCAACATTCAACCAATTGCTCATTCTAGCTGGGTTGTTTTCCTCAGACACCAGTTTTTTGGCTACTTGACTTTGTAAAGGTTTTTGGTTGCAGACTGGAATTTATAGCATTTTTAACCTTGTCAATATCAGAATTTTGAGAAACGACCATTCTTTTGGGTTTTGAGGTTACACTAAAATTTACTGGTTTATGTGTCAAATTGGGCAATCATTTTCTTGCTCTTAATTCTGCATTTTCCATACAGAATCAAAAGGTTCTGGTTTCCTAGCATAGTAAACCAGTTCTTGGGTTGACTTTGGGATTGGCTGTGGCCCAAATTTATGTACCCAAAAATATATTTAAGATTGGAAGTAACTTGGGCTATTTCCTTCTCCTTTTCCCAAAAAGGGAAAAATAAAATGAAAATTTAGTTTTCTTTGTGCAATATAAAATTCAGTTTATGAGCTCATTTTACAGACACCTACCAAAAGAAAATGAATGAATGAGTTTTACTAAATATTAACAAATGGAACATCAATTGTTTAGGAATTTTGATTGAGATCCTTTTGATGCTATTTGATTTGTTTATATGTAAAACCTTCATATGATGACTTGTGATATATACAACAAAGTTGACGCAAGAAAAATGATTGATTTATACATTTGATAGAAGCAATGTAAAATATTAGTATATTTTGCATAATGAAATGAGAACTCTAATACTTAAGGCTGTAAAAATAGTCAATTATTGTATCAAAAATTCAATCTGAAGCAACCTACAAGGTAAGGGTAAGAGATAGTTTGATTTCAAGCTCAATAGTCAAGTCAAGCTCGACCTATTCTACTTCACTGTTCCATCTGTCATTAAAAATCCGATTGAACCTGCTTAATAAATAAATACTAAGGCTCTGTTTGTTAATGCATTTAGTTTTTAGTTTTTGTTTATGATTTATGATTTATAGTTTATAGTTTTTGGTTTGTGGTTTTTAGTTTATATTTTTGTTAAAAGGAAAAAAATAAAAAACAACAACTATTTTTTTATTTTTTTTTTAAATAATAATTATTTTTGGTAACCATAATTTTTTTTATTAATTTTTTGTATTTTTTTTTAAACTTTACAAATAAATTTAAACAGGTCCGGTCTTGGGTTTCGGCCCCAACCAGAGAGTCCTAGGTTCTGGCCCTACCGGAGAGCCCCAGGGTTCTGCTTCTAGTTCAACCCGGGTAGTCCCGAGTTCCAGCCCCAACCCGGGCAGTATAGGGTTCTAGCCCTCTGGGTAGTCCCGGATTCCGGCCCGACAGAACGGTCCCTGGTTCTAGCCCCGATCGGGCAGTCCTGAATTCTGGCCTGACCAGGTGATCTCGAGTTCTAGTCCAACCCTGGTTTTGGCCTTACTGGGCGGTCCCAGGTTCTAGCCCGACTTGGCCGGTCCTGAATTTCGACCCTAACAGGGGAGTCCTAGGTTTCGGCCTGACCGGGGGAGCCCCAGGTTTCGGCCTCGATCGGGCGAACTCAGGTTCCAGCCCGACCGGGCAGTCCCGGGTTCAGGCTTCGACCCAGAAAGACTAGGGTTTGGGATCGACTAGGCGGTCCTGGGTTGTTGCCCCAATTGGGTTGTCCCGGGTTCCTGCCCAACCGGGCGGTCCTGGCACGACCGAGGGGTCTCGGATTCTTGCCCCGATCAAGCAGTCCTGGGTTTTGGCTTAACCGGGCGGTCCCGGATTCTGGCCCAACCAGGTGGTCCCGAGTTCCGGCACGTCCCGGGCAGTCCCGAGTTTCAGCCCCGACCCGGGCAATTCCAAGTTCCAGCCCCAACCGGTAGTCCCGAGTTTCGGCCCAGACAAGGCGATCTCAAGTTTTGGCCTCGACCGGGCAATCCAGGGTTCCAGCTCAACCGAAAGGTCCCGGGTTTAAGCCCCTACCGGGCAGTCCTGGATTTTAGCCCCAATCGTGCTGTCCCGACATCCTGCCCTACCGGGCGATCCTAAGCTTTGGCCCCAACTGGGGCAGTCTCGGCCATATCTAAACGGTGCCAATATTGGCAATCTTAGTTTCAAACCTTGTTCAAGTTGTCTTGTATTTTAACATTGTAAATGACAAAAAAAAAATGAAAACTGAAAATGAAAATGATTTTTTAACGTTTTTAGTTTGTTAAAGAAAAGTGAATTAGTTTTTGTTTTTTAAAAAATGAAAATGGTTATCAAATGCATTTTTATTTTTGGTTTTTCAAAAAAATAAATAAAAATGATTATCAAACACATTTTTGTTTTGTGATTTTTCAAATAAGTAAATAAAAATGGTTATTAAATGCATTTTCATTTTTAATTTAAAAAAAAAAACTATAAATGAATGGGTTATCAAACGGACACTGAATAATTTTTTTTGGTTCCATTTTTTTAAACAAACAAACACAAATTAATCTAGATCTTCATAACAATCCAGATGAGAATAACAATAATAGAGTTAACTTTTAAATATTGAGTTTGATATATGCCTTTTTTATAAATAAAAAACAATAAATAAAAAAGAGTTTGATGTAGGCCTGATTTCCTGAAGTTAATATATCTTAAAAAAATAACACAGATTAATACACAGTTCTTTTTTATATTGAGATTGTATATTGTGTCAATAGGTGCTCATAATTTTGCAAATTTGCAAATCAAATGTTTTTTATTATAAATTCTGTGAACCACTCAGGCACCTGCAGACCAAGAGAATACAGAAAAGAAAATGATATATATATATAGAGAGAGAGAGAGAGAGAGAAAAAAAAAAAAAAAAAGGTAAAAGAAGTGAAAAAGAAAAAAAAAATGAAAAGAAATGAAAAGTAAAAAGAGGTCTGAAGAGGGACAGATGTCACTTAAATTTTCATAAAGGATAAATGCTTCAAACTGAGAAGGGATGCAGACATGTCAAATCACGATTGGATAAGGACTGAGAGTGTCTAGACTTTTCATGAACCCTACATGAATTTTAGTAAATAAAGGTAATATTCCTCTGCATTTGTGCTTAAAAGCATTCTCCTGAATCCTACATCCAGATTACAAAAAACCATCATTAGGAACATGAGGATGTGTACACCTTATCACTTCTGGGTTTTTTGATTTCGTGTGTTCTCGGCAAACTCAGTAAAACCAAATTTACATATCACAAGCAATCTCAGAAGAGAGAGAGAGTAGGTAGGACGCTGCTTTCACAAGGGTATTATTATTATTATTGTCAAACTTGTGGGCAAATTTTGCTTTTATTATTTTTGTTTTTATTATTTTTGCTTTTGTTACAGGAGAGAAAACCTCCCCAAGTATCAGTCTTATCACCCAAAAAATATGAGAAGGAAAAGGACCCCACACCTACTTCTTTTTTTTTGGTAAAATCCCCCCGACCCTACCACTTCATATATTATAAACACCATTTTATAAATAATTTTCAATAAAATTATTTTATTTTTATTTTGCATACCATAATGGATTAGATGAGCCCCACTGACCCACCGCAATGATTGAACCAAAAACTAAAAATTAAAATAATTAAAATCCAAAAGATAAAAAGAAAAAACCTCAAGTAAATCAGTAGGGAAAAAAAAACAAGGTATGTGCCAAATGATTCCAACAAGGCTTTGGTAGTTCCAGAATTAGCTATAATGTGTTTGCTTGTGTTTTGAAAGACAAAGGGAGGTTGTTTCTAAGAAACTGGGTTTGTTCTTTTATAGGAGAGGCAGCTAAAAAAGCAGGTTAATTTCCCTAAAAATTTGAGTTAAAGTTTGCAATCTAGCATTTTTTGGCCAAGCCTAGAGAAATATTTTTTGGGCAAATAATAATGTCCACCTGAAAATTCAATGTCATAATTTTTTTTAATAAATTTGCACAGTAGGGTCAAAAGTCCAAAATTTGAATATAACATTTTGAAAAGAAAAATATTTTTGAAAAACATTTTGACCTGAAGCAGAGGGGATACTTCACCAGGATGCTGTGATTTTTAATGACTGAACCACCAAAGAGAGCACTAGTCCTCAGTGGGTTTTGGACGCTGGATCCAAGACCAGTCTTAAAATAAAGAAACAAAAACAAAATTAAAAAACTCAAATAAAAACAGAAAAATAATACTCCATTTGCAAAAACTTGCCGAAAGCTTCAACGACCAATGCAATTCTCACGCGTTTGAGAGGCATAAACTGCTCAGCATCACCAGTCAAACCAAAAATTTTAACACCCCAGTAAAGGAAAAGTTTTCCCAAGAGGCTGTGAGTTTTTTATGAAACGAATGGTTCTCGTTTTTCTGTTTTTCAAAACCAGCGCTGTTTCAAAAGAAGCGTTTTCAGTACTTCGAAAAAACAATTTTTTTATTTTACAAAAATAATAATAATAATAATAATAATAGTAAAGAGAATATCACGCATTTCTAATGATTTTTTTTATTTTTATGTTTCCTGACACCGGTTCCCGGCATTCGAGACGCCACGAGCCTGTACTATGAGGTCATCGTCATCAACCACAACGTTCTCTTCAATATTATTGTACTCAAAAATAATAAAATAATTACCCAAAATAATTATCTATGTTAAATTTTAAAAGTTCAAAAATAATTTTTTTTTTTAAATAAAAAACTGAAAAGATGAGAAATTCGAGTAGGGAAAGGAAAGTTTTATCCTGCTTTTGTTCCCCCTTTCAGCGAACCGTCACTGCACCACACAACCTCTCAAACCTATACAACACCTACCACTAATATTTTCTTTTTCCCAATTTAAATAATTTATTAATTAATTTCTATAGTACAATAACAAAAACAATTAATTTTTCTGTGTCAGATACTGCAGATTTTATCCAGATCAGGAAAAATAAATTTTACTCTAATTTTTTTTTTTGCTTTTAAACTATTTTATTACATGAGTCATAGATTTGATTTGTTTTCTTACAAAATGTACTTAAAAAAAAAGCAGGAAATATTAGATTAAAAAAAAAAAAAAAAAGGAGGAGCGCTATATTATTATCCGAAATGTTTTCATTTTTCTTCTTTTTATATGATATTATATAATATATTCATATTTTCCATTTATCTGGAAAAATTGAAAAATATGAGGGTCGATTTCAAAATTTTTTATTTTTGTTTTCAAGGTTTGTCCTTGAGAAGGGAAGCTAATCCGGTTACGATCTTGGCTCCTCTCTCGACGCTCTTCGGTTTGATCGCCGGTGGTTGCCACGTCGACACCGTCTCAGTGGTCCTATCATCGCCGGAATTTTTAGCCGGCGACAATTTCTCGCCGAAAATCAGCTCCAGTTCTCCGCAATCACTCGGGGGGTCATCCTGAGCGCTTTCTTCGGGTTTGGACTGCTCCGATCCGACGGCGTCGTTTCTTGTAGATTGTGCTGTTCGAGCGTAGGGAGAGAGCCATTTGGCTCGCATGTAATCGGCCTTCCTCCAAGGAGGGAAATGCATGCCTTTCTTCTTAAGGCTCTGTTTGGCGGCCTCCGATACGATGGAAACGATTTGACCGAGACGATCGGTTTTGCCGACGAAGATGTACGGCAGGGATTGAAGGATCGCTTTGTAGGTCCCAGTGGATCGAGCTATCTCAAACTCTGACCTGAAATCTATGTCAATCAACAACCTCTCGCCCTCCACGATCACATCTATGTATTCGTATTCGCCTGAGAAACCAAATACCAAACTATTTTGCTCTGAATTTCTATATATTTTTTCATTTTTAATTTAATCAATTTGAGCTTAGACAAAAGAAAATAGGTTTAGAGAGAGAGAGAGAGAGATTACCAGCTGGGAAAGAGGAAGACTTTTCCCATTTGGATTTACAGATAGAGGAATCGTAACCCAGAGATGAGAGGCTGTCCGTGACTATTTTTCTCAAATCGTCTTTTCGTTTCTGAATTTTGTTCTTCTCGACGATCTTTGCAGTGTCTGCTAAGAGGTTCCTCTCCGCCACACTCACACAAGGAATAAAAGTCTGTTTTTGTAAAAATTAACAATTAATTTCTAAAAAACAAAAAAAAAATTGAGGAAAAGAAAACAAACTAACCATTCATGAAGAAGCAATTTAGTATTCGTCTGTTTGGTAGTCGAGAATCAACGAGAAAAAAGGGAAAAATAAAAATAATTTTTTTTTACCTTGAGCATATCGGAGGAGTCGCCACCATATGATCCGGAGGTAAAGGAATCGCCGAAGCCATCAAAGTCAAACTCATCATCGGAGCTGTCGTTGCTATTAGCATTGAAGCAATTGCAGCGGTTCCGACCGCATTTAGGCGCCGGTTGCCTCTCATTGCTCTCCTCGATGAAATTCTGCACCATTTTCGCCAAGCAAACCGAGCTAGGCTCGAACTCAGTCCCTCCATCTTTGTTACTGTTGTTAATGGCAGAGGAAGTAGTGTACTGTGATGGTTCACCTACACTAGGCTTCTCCGCTGAAGAAATCCTCAACACACTGGGGAACTGCCTGTCAAAAAGCCTCCTGAACCGCGATTTCAAGACCGGTTTGGCCGAATCGGTGCGAAACGGTTCCCTGAGCGTTTCGGGATCGGTATCAAGTGGTTGGATCTTCATCGGAAAAGGCATGGCCAAGAACAAGGAAGAGCCAGTTGACAAACGGAAAGTTTTGTTTTTGTTTTTTCTTTTTAAAAAAAAAAAAAAAAGAGATCAAAATCTCTAGCTGGTGTGGTTTACAAACACCTCCTAAAAACAAATACTAACACTGAAGCGGCTCTTTTGTCAGTTCTGCTCCATTTATAGCCTAATAAACACGGGACTCCAATTAATATTCACAGACTCAGTCACAAATCAGATTCCTCCATTTACAACCAAAAACCTTCAAACTTCCTCAAAACGCAGAAAAATCGACTCAGATGCGACAAAAAACCACTGAATTCTGAAATCAATGCTAATCACTCACTTGATCATGCACATTCTCTGTTTTTCTCAGTTAAAAACTCCCTCAAAGGAAAATCCTTGATTTTTTTTCTCTCCGATTACCAAGTCAATCCGGTCAGAAAGCTTGGAATTAAGAAGCAAAGGGAAAAAAAAAATCTACCAAAATTTATGCACCAACGGCGAAATGAAAAAAATAATCGGTACCTTCCTCTAGAATTTTCGTATCTTTTTAGGTGAAATTCATCAAAGAAGAAGCGACGAATAACTTGAGGAGTAATTAAGCGAGAGACGATCTCTTCTGATCAATGATTTTCGTGGAAAACGTGACGGCGATGGTCGGATATGCGAGCATTGCGTACGATTATCGAAGTGAGAATCGCCGGAATATTCATTTCTCCGGCAAGCGGTCGTCGCCGGCGGTGGTGATTGCGAGCCGAATACTAAAATGGCGAGGTTCTGTGCGTGTTAATTTGTATGTGGAGAGTGAAGGAGAGGTTAATGGCTTGCGGGCATTTATAGGAAAAGATAAGAGCTGAGGGGGTGGGGTTGCTGACTGGGACCTACTTGTCCATGTAGGCTGTTACGTGGCAAATATTATCCTAGAAATGTATTTCACTAGCATGGAAAGCATTGCACGGAGTTACTACTTGAGAATGTGATAGATGAGAGACACGTGTTTTAAGCTGGTCGTGGAATTTTTTCATTGGTTGACTCTGATGGGCAAATTACACCAATGCCCATCATACGTATGGATTATCGGGCAGATGGGCCTGGTATTCTGGAGATATCGAAAACCGTATGGAGCGGTCGTGGCGAACGTGTAAATTTTTTAATATTAGGAATGGGGAAGTTTACAGTGCGACTGCTCGGACGTTGTTGAGAAGTGCGCGGCTAAGGATTTGCGACACGTGCAGTGTTGTGTAGCCTCGATGAGCCCAATCAGTTTTTAAAACTTAATTACTTTTTTTAACACTCTATTTTTTTATTATAAAAAAAATTTAATTAAATTCTAAGGTTCGGGTTTTTTTTCTTTTATAAATTAAGGAGTATGATTTTAACATCAAACCAAAAAAATTTGGAATTTATAAGTTATTTTTATCATAATTGTTCTAAAATTTTGTTTGACAGAGTTTTTCAAAAATTAAAAACAGGTTTTAAAGTAAAAAAAAAAAAGTACTTAGTGAATAATTTAAAAAAAAAAACAGATCTCTAAAAAAAAAATCTTTTTAATGAAAGCCAATAAATTTTTTTTTTCAAAAAGTCATTTTAAAATAAAAAAATATGGCAAACAAAATCTAAATGGAGTATTGCTAGTGTTTTAGGATATAAAATTCTAAATTCAATGAAGTTTACCTTTTAATGATAAATCAAATAAGGTGAAAGAGGTTCATTATGAAAACGAAAACTAGTGAAATGTAGAAATTTTGTTGTATGTTTTTAAGAGCATGGTGGGCAATCCATGTTCCATACCAACATAAGCTGATAGTTGTCATGAATTAGGGTGACCAGATTGGGTCAAGGATGATGTCAAAATCAGCTAAAAAAAACAGTAAGAATTGGACTTCATGTTTATTTTTAATTCAGTTTATATCTTCATTAAATTCACCTTAAATCAATCAATCAAAATAATGTATTATGTCTTTACCAAAAAATAATAATAATGTATTATGTATCCAATTGAATTCATGCTATAATTCTCTAATTAATTTATTGCTATTTTTTTTTTACCTAAACATTTAATATAGAACCAAGCTCAAAGATGAGCCAATAAAATGCAAGACTTGGTCAGCATATTACTGATTTAAACAAATGGGCCATTGCCATAGGTGCTTTTTTTTTTCTTTTTTCTTTTGTTGGTTTAGCCATAGCCCATAGGTGCTTACTTGTTCCACCTCACAATGACAGTCCCTTTGCATTAAAGATTTATAGGGCTAGTAGCTTCTTCTTCTTCTTTTTCTTTCTATTTTCTGCTATTTTTTGTTTGATTTATACAAGTTTTAATCTTTAGATTTTAAAAGAAGTACATGTACTAGTATGTATCTTTTTGCTTGTTTTGTGTTACCAAATTATCATAAAATACAGCATTGCCATTTAATGTACAAGTCTCAGCACAAAAGCTAAAAGGCAAAAAAGAGACTTTTAAATTAATGATCTTTTTTACACAAAAAAATAAAATAAAAAAGTACGCAGTCCTTCTCAAACCATATTTTAACCAACGAAGAGCAATAGGCACTTAGTAAATAAATAGAATTTTTTTATTTTTACACCCTGATATTACATTGTAAGAATTTGATGTTTAACCAAGAAATATTCATGTTCTTAAAGACTCTTTTAGGCAATTAAACAATTTTCATTTTTATTAATTACAAATTTAATTTGGGAGAAAAAATCTCTTTCAATTTTTAATACTTATTTCTAGCTCTGGAATTTATGGACGGAAAGCTATAATTAAAAAAGGAGTAAAAACAAAACTGGGCTAATGAGTAGTACCACAGTAAAATAAAAGCAGTAATTGTCTTTTTGGTGGGTTTTAGTGAAAAAGAGTTAAAGGAATTTCAAATTATGACACTGGCTCTGTTTAAAATGATGCTTGTGAATGTTTCTTTTTTCAATGTTACTTTTTTTATTTTTATTTTTGGTAGTACATGTTAGAGGACAAGAAACCAATTGGTAAAATTGGGATGGCAATTTGTGTTGCGTGTCTGCCCTGTTTCGTTTCAAATTTTCAATACATATTCAACATAGTTTAATAAAAATTTATCCTTTTTTTATTATCATATATATTTTAATTATTATTGTTATTTTAAAATTTATATATTTATTC
>QANX01001602.1:0-101216 GCA_003254975.1 Ochetophila trinervis
CAATCCAAACCGGCCGGTTCGGTCCGGTCCATCCGGTTTGGTCGGTTTTCTCGGTAAAATGCCCACCCCTACCCCTCACTGATTGCCTCAAGAAAAGAAACTTCCACTGGGGCCCCACTCAAGTAGCCAGCTTCAATTTACTCAAACAAAAGCTGTGTGCAGCACCAGTGTTAGCACTCCCTGACTTTGACAAGGTATTCGAGCTTGAGACTGATGCTTCTAAAACAGGCATAGGAGCAGTCCTCACACAGGAAGGCAAACCAATAGAGTTTTTCAGTGAGAAGCTCAGTGAACCAAGACAGAGATGGTCCACATATGTCCAAGAATTGTATGTCCTCGTGAGAGCCTTCAAGCATTGGGAGCACTACCTTATCCCAAAGCAATTCATCATCCACAGTGACCACAAAGCCTTGCAGTTCATCCAATCCCAAAAACGCATCGATGCAGCCCATGCCCGATGGATTGAAACCATTCAAAAATTCCCTTATGTGTTTAAACACAAAGCTGGCAAGCTGAACAAGGTAGCCGATGCCCTCAGCAGAAAAGTCACTCTATTGACTACCCTTCAAACCACAATGATCAGCTTTGACTCCCTCAAGACTCAGTATGTTGAAGATCCTGATTTTGGAACTATTTGGCAAAAATGTAAGCTTCCTGAACCTGCTGGTCAGTTTCACATTCATGAAGGTTTTCTCTTCAAAGGCGATCTATTGTGCATCCCAAATTCCTCCTTCCGCCTGCAATTGATTCATGAACTCCACAATGGAGGCCTTGCTGCTCACACATGCCGAGATAAAACAATTGCCCTGCTTGAGGCTCGATTCTACTGGCCACACCTCAAAAGAGATGTGTCAATGTTTATTCAACGATGTGGAACATGTCAACGGGCCAAAGGAACTTCTCAAAACACAGGCCTTTACTCCCCACTGCCCATTCCCCAACACATTTGGGAAGATTTGTCCATGGACTTCATTCTCGGCCTCCCTCGCACTCAAAAACAATTCGACTCAATCCTTGTTGTGGTAGACCGATTCTCCAAAATGGCACACTTTATTCCCTGTAAAAAAACTGTTGATGCTATCCATGTTGCTAACCTATTTTTCAGGGACATAGTTCGTCTCCACAGCATCCCGAAAACCATAACGTCTGATAGAGACGTCAAGTTCATGAGCCACTTCTGGAAGACCCTGTGGCACAAATTCCAGACCATTCTTCAGTTCAGCAGCACCTACCACCCTCAAACTGACGGCCAAACCGAGGTTGTGAATAGGACATTCGGAAATATGCTGCGAAGTCTTGCTGGAGATAAGCCCAAGCAATGGGATTTGGCTCTGGCCCAAGCTGAATTTGCTTATAATAGCATGACTAACAGATCCACCGGCTTTCCTCCTTTTGCTATTGTCTACACCAAAGCTCCCAATCTCACCACAGACCTCGCAGCAACACCTCAAGGATCTACTCCGGTGGTCGACTCATTTGCTCGTAATTGCACAGACATTCATCACCAAGTGACTGAAGCTTTACAGCTTGCGAATCACAAGTACAAAACCTCTGCAGATACCCATCGTCGACTGAAGACATTCCACGAAGGTGACCTAGTCATGGTCTATCTGAGAAAGGAAAGGTTCCCCTCTGGTACTTACAACAAACTCAAAAACCGAAAGATCGGCCCATTTCAGATTTTACAGAGGTTGGGAGACAATGCTTATGTGCTCGACCTTCCTCCTGATTTACAAATCTCCTCTACTTTCAATGTTGCTGACTTACATGAGTTTCATCCCCCGGATGCCGCACCTACTCTCTCCTCTTCACTCGAGGTCGAGTTTTCTTCAGGTGGGAAGGATTGACGAAGAATCTCAGCACCTCTGTTCTTCGACTCAGCATCCAACAACGGTCGAATACTTCATGACCGTTGCAAAGCTTTGAATTATATTGGCTAAAGTCTTTTCATTTACTCATAAGTTCTACGGTGTCGTTTTAATGCTTGTAATTAGATTTAAGTGTTATGGTGTCGTTTTCTTCTTTGTGTTAGTATTTCTGTTGTAACCGAAACCACGTGCCCTCTAACAACAAAGATTCGCTGAGCTGTTGAATGGACCGCGTGGCGGAGTGTTCCCGCATCTTCTGTTTTCTAGCATTAATGGGTCGTCGTCCAGCTTGGGTCGGCATCAAGTGATATTGCCATTTTTCTGTAAATCCGAGCTTGCGAGCTCTTTTCTTTGAATGAAGCTTATTATTTCTCAGACGTAAACGATTAGAGTTTAGCTTTAATTGTTTTGCACTTCTCTTCGATTGACTAGCTACGTCAAATCGTTTACGAAGAGAAGTGCAAAACAATTAAAGCTAAACTCTAATCGTTGACGTCTGAGAAATAATAAGCTTCATTCAAAGAAAAGAGCTCGCAAGCTCAGATTTACAGAAAAATGGCAATATCACTTGATGCCGACCCAAGCTGGACGACGACCCATTAATGCTAGAAAACAGAAGATGCGGGAACACTCTGCCACGTGGTCCATTCAACAGCTCAGCGAATCTTTGTTGTTAGAGGGCACGTGGTTTCGGTTACAACAGAAATACTAACGCAAAGAAGAAAACGACACCGTAACACTTAAATCTAATTACAAGCATTAAAACGACACCGTAGAACTTATGAGTAAATGAAAAGACTTTAGCCAATATAATTCAAAGCTTTGCAACGGTCATGAAGTATTCGACCGTTGTTGGATGCTGAGTCGAAGAACAGAGGTGCTGAGATCCTTCGTCACCTGCAGTGCTCGTCAGTGTTTATTTTCAGCCAATAAAGATTAGGAAAACTAAAAAAAAAAACTGAAATTAATTTCGGAGCCCTAAGAAGCGAAAGATAAACACCAAGCTTAAGCAAAAGCTGCAAATCATGGACTAAATTTTGCATTGTACCCTTGTTACACACATTTGCTTCTTTGATGGACCAACTGATGAACACAAAAGCCTGCCCAGTAGAAATATAAATACCCGCATGAACCCCTCTATTACAACCGATTAGATGATGATGATGATGATGATAATAATAATAATAATAAGAGCTAAACTGCAAATTTGTGTGGTTGCACTGTTTCTCTCTCTGTCTCTGCTGGGGGTTCATTGTCACTAATAAATCGGATGCTTATTTGATTGACTAATATTACAATTTCCAATACAAATTTTAAGTTTTAAAATGTAAATATATATATAGTAATTTAATAAATGCTAGTAGTCTTGGTATCAAGAAAATATTGTTTCCTCAATCTGATAGCCAAATCTTTGATTTGGTTATTAATGGTGTATCAAAAAATCATGTCTTTGGGAAACAAACCATTTTTACAGAAGACATCCTATTAGCTGTTGATATCTTTAATTAACACTTGGAACCTGGCCTCCATTAGATTGCATTGGTTTTAGTAATTGAAAGCAAAAATAACAAAAATTGTACCTATAACCATGGATTAGGAAAAAATTCTAGTACTTCTAGAGTATTAAACCTTTTCAGTACTCTTGTCATTGAATTTAGTAGACATTTTTATTATTGTTAGGAGTTTGGAGTATCTGAACCTGTTATATGTATGCATTGAGGAAAAGCAGAGATTGACGCATGAATGACTTGGTGATTGTGGGTAGGTTATGTGAAACCTGAAAAAACATGATTATGGGTTAGTTCCATCGACTATGTTGGGCTTCAAATCTAAATTGATCCAATTGATAGAGCTAATGTTTGAATAAGTTGGACGTCTCTCTTCCAACAAGTCCCCAATCTCCTCCAATTGTCTTGAACTCATGGTGTACTAATTCTCTTCCCAAAGTAAGAACATTTTGAAGGATTCTGCCACATTTTCTGTGTGATATTGGCAGATCAAAGGCTCTTTCGTCAGAGCAACAAATAAGCAAAATCTGTATTCTCTCTCAATTGTGCAAGAAAACATAACATGATATTTCTTCATGAGCAATTAATGTGAAATTCCTTTCAGACTGTTCTCTCACTTGCTCACTAAAACAAACACGTGAAAAGAAACAAACATAATGTATGAAAAAGCAGCATACTTCTGCATAAAGACTAACAAGATTAATGCAGTACCGGTACAAGACGAAGAGGCACTTTCTTACGAATTACAAGCTCGAAAACATCAGACATGTCGAAATCCTCCACGGTTACACCATTTGGCAACTCCCAATCAAACCAGCATAGTAAATTGGCCAAAACATATTCAGCCTCCGCAACAGCAAATGCAATCCCAGGGCAGCCTCTCCTTCCAGCACCAAAAGGAATGAACTGGCAGTGATGGCCTTTAAAATCAACCGGGTTGTCAATGAATCTTTCTGGTATAAACTCTTCAGGCTTTTCCCATAATTTTGGGTCTCTTTGAATTGCCCATGCATTGATCAAAACTTTTGTTTTGGGAGGAATATCATAGCCTTCTAATTTACTATGAACACCACTTGAAGACTCTCTAGTAACCATAAAAGGAGCATGTAGCCTCAAGGTCTCCTTCACAACAGATTTCAAATACTCCATTGCTTCAATATCAGATTCATCTACCTTTGTTTTGTTCCCCACCACTTTTCTCACTTCGTCTTGGACTTTCTTCATTATTCTTGGGTTTTTCACAAGCTCTGCCATTGCCCATTCCATTGTTGTGGCAGTTGTATCAGTTCCACCAATAAACATATCCTGTTACATAGCAATTCATAGAAACACATAAGGGTTCATTTGTAAAACTTTTATGTTTTCCGTTTTTGCTTGAGAGATTAAGCATATATGAATGGTAAATTACTATTACAATAGTCATTTACAATGGCAAAAAGATAAACGTTTATCAAAACTTCTCAAAATGGTTTTGAATTCAGTGTTTCTTTTTTTCCTATGCTTGTAGCTAGGTGAGAGACCCAACTATAACTTAAAATATAAAACCTTTAAGAAAAAACTGAAAATAATAAATCAAAAAGGGTTTTAATTTAGAAAACTTGCTGTAAGAAGGAATAAACAAAAATCTGCAGCTCTAATATCATATTAAACCACATTCCAATACTAATATTCTCTTATAAGCTCGAATTTGTGATGTCAAAGTATATAATTCTATTGCAGTGCACTTCACAAATTGAAGTTTAGACAACAATGGTACTGTATTGTAGTTTGATACGCGGAAAAAGAAAAAAATAAAACAAAAAAGAGAAAAGGGGAGACCAGTAAGATTGCTATGAGGTTTTCCCGAGTGAGATTGATGCCAAGCTCACCACCCTTTTGAAGATGAAGAAGAATATCTACAAGGTCTTTCTTTTCAGATTGCTGTTGATCATAATTGCTACTGATCTTCTGGTGTTCATCTATTACTTGATCAAGGAGAGCATGGAATGCTTTTGCAGTCTTTCTCAATTTTGCATCAAGCCCTGTAACAACATCTATCCATCCTAAACAAGGAATTGAATCTCGAAAGTTAAATTTTCCCATGAGTTCCATTGCCTTGTTGGAAAGAACTCCGAAACTCTCATTCCCATCTTCGCCCTCATATTTCCTTCCCAGTGCAGATCTTGAAGCTATGTTGTTTGACATGGTGGTAAACATCTCACCAAGATCAACTTCACCTCCATTTTCACACCTGCGGCGAATCTTCTCCACCATCTCTGCAGCTTCTTCTTCCCTAACAAACTTAAAACTTTGCACCCTTTTCAGGCTCAAAAGTTCAAGAACACAGATTTTCTTGGTTTGCCTCCAGTACTCACCGTAGGGACAAAATGCAATGTCTGTGCATCCGCAGAAGAGAACATCAGCAACTTTGAGTCCAGGCCTATTTTGGAAAACAGAGTCATGGGATTTCATTACCTCTTTTGCAATCTCTGCAGAGGAAACTATCAGTGTCGGAGAGCTACCCAAATGGAGGAGAATTAGAGGGCCATATTTCTCAGAGAGACCCTGCAAAGATCTATGGAGCTGTGTGCTTAGCTGGTGAATATTTCCTATTATTGGTAGCTTTGGAGGTGATGGAGGGAAATTGAATTTTGGACCTGTAATAAGCTTGTATAAATATACAGAGAAGAAGAAGATGAGAAGAAGAGAGAAAATGATGGGGTTGAAGAACTCTTGCCACCATTGCTGCAACAGTGCTGTCACTGGATCCATTAAATTACTTAGTTTTGTTCCTGATAATGGGTAAATCTGATAAGAACTATAAATCCAAGATTAGGAAAGCTAGCTGTTCATCTGGTTTGATACCAAAGAGGAAGAGTGAAGGATATCAACATTGACTTGGACTTGGTATTCTAGAATTGTCTATTAAAGGGGCAGCCTAGGTTCCATGTAAGTGAACTCCAAGGAGGAGTCTTAAATGTGAGTGATTATGCAAGAGTATTTTGAAGATTGCTGTACAAGTAGGTTTGAAATAAATATTGTTTAAATTTACTTCGCATAAGTGTATATTCAATTTAAAATTTATTTTTCAACAGTAATGTGCACAAATATTATTTATAATTATTAATTAATTATATATTTTATTAATTATTTTTAATTTTCGTACAAATTAAAGAAAATTTTACTTTTTTAGAAACTTGATAATGTTTAGTAGAGTTTTCAAAAGTAAATATACATATTGATAATGTCAAAGCCACATCAGTTTGACATTAATGTCAAAGACGTTACTATTGAATAACATTTTTTTAAAATAATATTTATATATGTTTATGTGACATGTTAATTTTAGCAATGCATAGAATATGCTCTAATAGTATATGTGCTCTTTTAAGTGTGGGTGTGTAAATGCAGAGTAGGTGCCCCAGGATAGTTTTGGTAGATTCATTGATGTGTCCCATTGCATGTTAGTGTAAAATCATTAACATAATACAAAATGATTTTCCTTCAATGGAATGTGGTAGATGACTATAAATAGTTGAGTTATGATGCAGGTGATCATGATTGAAAGTGTACTGTTGATGTGGATAAATTATTGAAGGTAAGAGCAGAGTTAATGAATTACAAACTTATGATGTTTTTTCTTTTTTACTTTTAATACTACATTGAATTATTTTTTTTTAAATTTAAATTAATAAAAAATATATTATCGTATCTTTTAAATTTGTATTTCTAATATAAACCACATTTAGTACAAAATTTTTGGAGATCTGAATCGTAGTCAACTAATGGGATATAAATTGTTTTATTAATATCAGTACAAAATCTTCAATGCAAAGAAATGTGAAGAATGAAACATGTGGAGCAGATCCAGAACTCGGATCCAAAGCTAATTTAAAAATTATGTTTTAAATAGAAAGAGCTAACATACTTGCAGATTTTTTTTTTAATAAAATAAAATAATAGAATTAAAGTTTTTTTTTTTGGTAATTTAAATAATAGAATTAAAGTAGTTGAGCCCCTATTGTACTCAAATAATAAATAAAAATAATAAAATAATAAGATATCATATGATATCTTCATATGATATCTGCAAATCTCGGAAATAAGGACAGTCACAGCACGTTGACTTTGTGACATTAAAATTAATAATTGAGCAATAATTAATATATTTTTTTTTCTATAAAGTTCATATCGTTTTGAAAAGTATTGATAGGAAAGAAAACTTTGCATATAGAGGGCTAAAAGACATAATATATAGTGACAAGTAGTGACAAACTAAGATTGTAGGATGGTTAGAGCATTCAGAGTGGCTTTTTTCTTAAATGAGTTTTTTATTTTATTTTTTGTAAGTGGCAGTATATGTTGTACGACAAGAGGGATGGTGTTAAGCTTCATTATCAGCTTAGTCAATTGAATGCCAAAACCATCTTAATTAAGTAAAATTAGACAGAAAAAATATAAAGGTCGAATTAATTGGAAAGAAAAAACACAGACAAAGAAAATTGACAAAGAAACAGGTCCTCGTCAATCTCCTTAAACTTTGCCAAACAAGAGGTCTTCCAAACGATATTCGTAGTCTACCTAAACAAAATAAAAGTTTGAATTCTGATAAGAGAAGATGGTCTTATAAGAATCTGAATTCCATAAGAACAAGAATATATGAAAGAAAGTTAATACTGCAACAAACACTTTTTATGGACCCTTTTACCACAAAAAAAAAAAAAAAAAAACACTTTTTATGGACCCAAAGTATTAATATCTTTTTTAAGGAAAAAAACTTAAATATAACCCAAAGAACATCATTTTATGATAAAAAAAAATAATAAAAAAAATTCTCCTCGGAATCTTAAAGAACTTCATCAAAACAGGACAATAATATAAATATACAAATATATAAAATACCTTTTGGTAGCATCAGTAGTAAGTGGCATTGCAGCAGAGAACTATACAGGGCGATAATTAAACATATTAATTCGAAGGTTAAACTAGTTTCTAAGATTATCAAATACATATACAAATACTTTTGAAATATGACAATTATCAAAGTAAACAAATAGCAAATAATCTTCTCCAAATCGATATAGATGATCAAGGTCTATATGGTATTGGTAGCAGAAGAAGAGGATTTTTCTTATGAACAGTTAAACCAGAAACTTCATCCATGTCGAGTTCTTCTGTTTGGTTCCAATCAAACCAATACAAAAGGTTAGCCATCAAATACTCAACTGCAAACACACCAAATGTCAAACCAGGACATCCTCTTCTCCCAAAACCAAATGGAATATAATGAAAATCTAGGCCTTTAAAATCAACTGGGTTGTTCTCAAATCTCTCTGGGACAAACTCTTCTGGTCTATCCCACAGATTAGGATCCCTGTGAATTGCCCATGAATTTATAACAACCATTACTTTCGGTGGAATATCATAGCCTCCCAATTTCACTCCATCTGATGTTTCTCTGTAAATCAAAGCAGCTGGTGGATGCAGTCTCAGAGTTTCTTTGATTACACATTTCAAGTAATCCATTTGACTTATATCCTTCACATCTATGAACGATTTTTTCCCTATCAATTTCCGTACCTCTTCTTGTGCTTTCTTCATCATAGTTTTGTTTTTCAGAAGCTCTGCCATTGCCCATTCCACTGTTGATGATGCTGTATCGCTTCCCGCCACAAACATGTCCTGAATGATTGATATGTATTAATTTCAGTACACATTATATATATATATATATATGGTGGGCACTGTCCAATTATACTTAATTTCAGCAATATAATCTATAAATATTTGTAGTCGGATGTTAAGCGCCCACCCTGTGTTCGATGATTTTCCCCTGTTTAGAAAAACTGTATATATATGTGTAAATAGTGAGAGAGAGGAGAGAGATGCATACCATTAATATGGCTTTGAGGTTGTCAAGAGTGAGTTCCATCTCGAGCATGCCATCTTTCTGAAGTTGGAAGAGGATATCCACAAAATCTTTCTTATCAGAATGAACATTCTGATCACCAGCCTTATGATCTTCAATTACCTCTTCAAGAAAAGTGTCTAATTCTTGAAAAGTTGCTCTGAGGCTCGAAATCAAGCCAGTAAGATTATCCAACCAGCTCAAACGAGGGAAAAAATCACCAAAACTGAAAGTTGCAAACTGAATCATAACCCTTTTGGCAACCTCTCCAAACTTGCTCTTGCTATCATCTTCCTGAAACTTCCTCCCAAGAATACATCTCGAAATCGTGTTGTTTGACGTTGCAATCAGCATCTCGCTTAAATTGACTGTATTTTCTCTCGCGCTCGCATCGCGTAGCTTACCAACAAGCCCTGCAGTTTCATCTTCCCTCACAAACCCGAAGGACAATACTCTTTTCAGGCTCAAAAGTTCAAGAATGCAAACTTTTCTTCCTTGCCTCCAGTACTCATTATAGGGTGAAAATCCAATATCCTTGCATCCATAGAACAAGACTTGAGCAGCCGTTGGTTTGGGACGATTGCAGAATGTGATATCGTGGTTCTTGGTGATTTCCTCAACCATATCAGCAGAAGAAACTATGAGAGTTGGAGCATGGCCCAAGTGTAAGAGCATGAGAGGTCCATATTTCCGAGAGAGTGATTGGAGAGAGCGGTGTGGAAGGCGGCCTAACTGGTGAAGGTTTCCGATCACTGGTAACTTTGGCGGTGATGGAGGCAATTTGTGTTTGGTAGCTGGTTTGCTGATGAGAAAAAACGCAAAGCCAAGAGAAAGCAGAAGAAGAGAGACTAAGATTGTGCTTCTTTGTAGCTCTTGGAAGACTTCAAACAAAAGTGGTAATTCTACTGCCATATTGATTCTTTGGTAGTTGTTTAGCACAATTAGGAAATTAATGATAGATATAAACCTCCTGTGCTGATCATCCAATTTTACAAGTATATATAGCTAGCTCTGAAAACAACCTGAATTCTTCATACATTGTACAGTATACATTTGCAAGTTGTAAATAAGCAGATATCTGAAAAACAAACACATACACGACTTTGCTACTATGTGCCAAGGACTGCAGTCCAATCATTTTCGATTACATGCCAATTGCAGTCTCATCGAACAGTGACGAATGCTTGGCATTCACCTCTTAGCGGAGGACCGCGCTTACAGTAGCACATTCATATTTTTATGAAACAAATTTATATAAGACTAACATGTGTGTGAGTTTTTTTTTTACTCACCATGTTGTCTAATGTGTATCCGCAAAATTTGTAGATATCTGCATCATAAAAAAGTCATATATAATATATAGTTATATATGAACATAATAATAATTCTCTAATCTAGAATTTTGGATAATTTTTTGTCAAGATTCATAAGGATGTATGAAATTAATTGAGAATAGAATCTTATACGTTGAAGCATAATAGAATCTTATACCTAGTAGCCAATGAGCAAATCTTGGGTATACTTGGAGTTTGACACTCTCCATTCGCATTGATGTCGGATCCACATGTGTGGCCCTAACTACTAACAGATAAAACCCCGACACATCCTCACCAGGATTGACTAGTTGATAATAAAGGTCCTTACTACTAATCTTCCTCGACGTGGAAGGCGTCCAAAACAAAGTACAAATTATTAGAAACCGTAATATTCGCAATTCACTTGGCAATATCATGTACTTTTACATGAAACCTGTATCCAAATTTCAAGCAGAATCCAAATGAAGTTAAAACATCAGCATCTAGCTAATCAGGATTAGAAATGTTTTCACCTGGAGGCAAAAGATCTACAATAAGGACTCTCCATCCAATTGTCATACCAGAACTGCACCTTGGCCTCCACTATCCACCGACTTTCAAAAATTGAAGAATTATAACACAAGATTAAACCAGGCCAATCCGAAGAGGAAATATTACTCACATGGTTCCTCTTTAACATGGGAAGGTAAGGAAAATCAATCAAACACAAAAAAAAAAAAAAACAAGGTACTAAATTTCCAGGCCAATTTACCAATCAAAACGTTATTAAAACACTACTAGAAAATAGAGTAAAAAACGACGGTAAAAAACGATGTTTTAAGTGTTTACACGACGGACACAAAACCGTCGTCTAATTAGACTTCGTCTATAGTCATAAAACATATACGACGGTTAAAAACCGACATCTAAAACGTTATTACAACGGATCACACCATCATCTAAAACCATGCCGAAGTCACGTGGACGCCATGAGGCAAATATATAGACAGTGATTTTTATGTAGAAACCGTCGTCTATGTTTTTTTTTAGCAGCTTTTAAATCAATTTATACAAAATTATATTAAATATTAAATATATTTTAATTACAAAACTCTTATACAAAATTACTAATTAAACCAAAACTCTCATATATAATTTTTCACACAAAATGTGCACAATATATGCACGGGTAGTTCATACATATCATCGAGTTTAATACATATCATCGTGTTTCATACATATCATTGGGTTTCATACATATCACCAGATAGTTTATACAATTTTCGATTATATACACAATATACAAATTAACAACCAACTTAACAAATACATTCAATATTTGAAATTTTTAATGAACGAGTTAGGCCCGTCATATACAAATTAACAACCAGATGAACACAATATATTCAATATTCAAACTTTTCAATGCACAGATTCAAACATTTTCACGGAATAATGCATTCACAATTTGTTAAAAACAATGTAAATAGATTGGCGAGTACTAACTTTAAAGTTTTTGGGTTAAAAATCACAAATATTTTATGAAATGAAGAAGTAATCTAACCACAATATAGAAAAAGAGGAACGGCGACCACAATGGAGAAGAGGAGGATCATCGGCAGGTGCTTTAGGATTTTTAAAGAAGTGAGGAAAAATGAGAGAGGAAGATGCGTGTAAAGAACAAAACACGAAGTTAAAAACGACGGACAAAAACTAAGCCCGTCGTCATTACCCATATAACACGGCTATAAAACGGCGTTGTTTTGATAAAAAAGACGGTTTTGTAATGGAACCGTTATTTTTTTTTCTTTTTCTTTTTTTACTTAGGAAAGGGTAAAAACGATAGTTTCATTCCAAAACCGTCGTTTTTACTCTAAACGGTATCGTTTGTGAAAACAGGACGATTTTGTCTACGAAACCCTTTGGAACCGTCATATATAGCCTACAACCAATACACGTGACATCCACATGTTTTTTAACATTATAAAAGACGGTTTTTGTGGGAAACTGTCGCTTATAACATAGAGTAAAAACGACGGTTTCCACGGGAACCGTCGTAGATAGCCTACAACCAAGATACGTGGCATCCACGTGTCTTGGGGCATTATAAACGACGATTCCAGTGAGTTCTGTCGTTTATAACCTACAACAATAACGGCGGTTCTTCCTAAACCTTCATTTATATTTTTTTTTATGTGATGAACCATTGTTATTATCGCTATCAAGAGTTAATAACCGTCATTTTAATGTATTAACGACGGTTACTCCGAAACCGACGTTTATGTAGGATTCTAATGGTCGTATAAGATTTTTTTTTGTAATAGTGAAAATTTCAATTTTTTTTATACCCAAGATCAAGATGAGGTTCACAATTTGAAAATACAAAACATTGTAGTAATCATTTTATTACAAATAGATTAATATTTTCTGCGTGTTCTGATACGCATGTGTACATTATTATTTGTGACAAAAATAAATAAATTAAAAGTTTGTGTTTTTATTTATTTAATTTATAGTTTATTAATGAAGAGGGAGATGTGACAACTAAAAAACAAGTCAAAAGTATATCGTAACGTCTAGAGTTGTATAAAAAACTATATTTTTATGTTTATTTTTTTGGCAGAAAGTGATGCATACGTACTCATTTGAATTAAAACCACTTGACTATTTAGTGTCTATTGTATTATTGCTTTATTGTTTATTTTAGTTTTAGAAAGTAAAATGAATTTAAATTAAAAAAAATTATCAATAACTCATATGGTTTACTAATCCAATTTGCAATGATCGTCCTTATGATTTGAATTTTATTGAGCAAAAACCAATTACAAACAATTGACAAAGAAAAAGTAAATAGTGGTTTTGATATTGAGTAAAACTTCTACAATACTTTTGAAAATTGGTATTCCCTAATTAAAATGAGATGGAACTATATGTGGATTTGACATGCACTGTGGAAGTTGAGAGTACCAACTACTTAGATTTATATAAGTAATTTATAAGTTTAGTAGGAGTGTTTATAGGTTCAAAATTGATTAAATTTAAAAATAATAAATCTGATTCAATTAGTAATTGATTGGTTTTTTTAATCTAAACCTAATCGATTTATACATCAATCTAATTTAATCCAATTTAATTAATAATTAAAGTCGATCAATTTGGTTAAACGGTTTAATGTTTCATTTTTTATTATTATTTTATGTTATAAAATATATATACTTATATTATATATGAATTTATTATTTAAAGGCTAATTGAATTGATTTAGTTTGGTTAATCAGTTTTCACATACTAGAAACCAAATCAATCCGATTTAATGGTCATTTTTTAAAATTCAAATTAAATTAAATTTAATTATATTAAAATAACCAATTCAAACAAATTAATATAAAATTAGATTTTTCAGTTTCATCGGTTAATCGGTTATTCTAAAATCCCTTAATATTTATAGTTCCGCGTATATGATTTAGTTTTCAATCCAAATAATTTTTTGATCAAAACTCAATTTTTTTCAAGCCTATATATTCACCTTGATAAAATTAAATCATGATATTGGATCTCCTTATATTGCCCCTCCATTATTGCCCCTCCATTCCCAATTTTCATGTGTTTGCAAGAATATGGTAGATAACTTCGATTTAGATGGTTGTGGATGTTTCTCCCATAAAACCAAGTGAAAAAGCTTGAAGATGCTATATTGTTGATGAAATGTCAATTATAACATTATTTTATTGATTAACAAGATGAGGATCACAAATTAAAAATACAAATATACCTTGTAGATTATTTTATTACGTACAAATAGATTAATATTTTCTGCGTGTTCTACTATATGCATTTGTCCATTAATATTTGTGACAAAAAAAAATTAAAAGTTTGTGTTTTACTTTTTTTATTTAGGGTTTAGGAAAATGTCATTTCTTCCAATATTTTTTTATTTAAAATTTCAATAAATTATTAGTCTATTATAATGAAGAGGGGGATCTGACAGCAGCATAATGGGACCCAAATCGTAAAAAATAAATAAAAATAAAAATAATTGCATAACAAAGACAAAATTATATTTTTTTGGTGAATAAGTCAAAAGTATATCGTAACGTCTATAGTCGTTGAATAAGTCAAAAGTATATAACTATATATATATATATATATAGTCCAGTATACAAACTCATTTGAATTAAAACCACCCTCTTAAATCATAATAATAATAATAAAAAGAATTAAAACTATCAATTTCTTTTTTTGTTCAAACTTACCAAGTTTATAATATTGGTTTATTATTTACCAAAATGCTTATTTCTTTTGATTAGTTTTTTTGGTAGTAACCTTTTTAATTTGCTGTAATAGTGCAATTAAATGTAAATTAATTATCAAAGCTAGCAGTAAAATGAAAAGATGATAATGACGTGAGGCCTTAAATCATTCATTTTTTTCACCTAAAAAAAAAATTTTAATGTTCGGTAATTGGGCGGTGATCTATTTGCAAGTTGCAACAGATATTGTACTTATTTACAATATGTACCATAGAGACTATGGAATGATCGACGTATGTTTATTTAATTTATTTTCATCCGTCAGTTAATCAAATGGCTTAGTTATTTAAATCTTGGAGCAGAGTTTGTAGCAAATTTATTTACATCTAAATCTTCACTTGTTGCATTTTCTAAAGCTAAAGACTCCTAAGTAAATAAGATAAAGTCCATTTAGTATTAGATTCCATTAATTAGGAGGTTAAAAAACAAACAAGTTATATTAATTTTACACAGAATAATTATTTTGGTTTGAATTTTATTATTCATTGAAAGCCAATTACAAAAAAGGAAATTACAATACATAAAAAGCAGAGTAGCAACCCAATTATATACATTCTTTCATAAATTGAGTGATAATATTCAAGCAGCTGGAATGTAAGGAATTGGAACAAGTTGAAGATGAATTTTTTTCTGAACAGTGAGTCCATAAACTTCACTCATGTCCAAATCTTTTCCCAGTTGGTCATCTGGAAACTTCCAGTCAAACCAGTACAGAAGATTCGCAATCACATATTCTGTAGAAGAAACTCCAAATGCGATTCCAGGACATCCTCTTCTTCCAACACCAAATGGAATAAATTGAAAGTGTTGACCTTTAAAGTCAACGCCAGTGTTCATAAACCTCTCAGGGACAAACTCTTCTGGCCTATCCGACCAAAACCTTGGATCCCTTTGGATTGCCCAAGCGTTGATAAACACTTTTGTTTTCCCAGGAATATGGTAACCTCCCATTTCGATGTCTTTGGTGGTTTCTCGAGGAACTAGAAGAGCAACTGGTGGATGCAATCTCAGATTTTCTTTCACAACGCATTTTAAGTAATCCATTTGATTAATATCTTCCATATCTATCTTGGATTTCTTCCCAACCACTCTTCTTACTTCTTCTTGAGCTTTTTTCATCGTCTCTGGATTTTTCATTAGTTCCGACATCATCCATTCCAGTGCTGTCGAAGTCGTATCGCTTCCGCCTAAAAACATGTCCTGTAATTAAGGAAATGCATAATTAATGGTTTATTTATTTATTTATAAATAAATAAAAAATGTCTCTTGATATATTAGATTATGCATGATACAACATTGTAATATAAAACTATTCGAGAGAATAATAAAGCATATCAAAATTCGAATCCCAATTAATGAATTTACAGACAAGATAAATAAAATATAAGAGATATAATTATTTACTTCTGTTCTGTTAGAGAAAATGCTTAAAAAATGAAGATATATTTTTTATTAGTTTAAGCTTTTGAAAGGAGTGAAAATTCAATTTAATATCTAAAAAAAATTAAAAAAATATATATTAAAATCAAAATAAAGTCAAACATACATATGAAATGGAGTGTTAAAAAAATAATCAACTTAAAGAGCCAAAATTCTAACAGTGAAATATTTAAAATTCAATATCTCCATTCAAAAATAAAAATAAAAACCAGGTCAAATATTCACATAAAACACCTTAAATAGGCCTACAAAATATAAATTTTAAAGGGATCGTGATGATTCAACATAAATAGTCTTGTCAATTAGTGAAATCTGAATTAACAATTTTCTTACCATTAGGATTGCTTTGATGTCGTTTTGGGTGAGCTCAAAGCCAAGCATCTCATCCTTTTGGAGCCGGAGGAGAATATCAAGGAAGTCCTTGCCGTGAGAAGAAGATCCAGAATGAGTTTCAATTATTGCTTTGCGCTGTTCAATAACTCCGTCAAAAAAACCATCTATTTCAGCAAAAGTTTCTTCCAAACGTCCAATAAATCCTCTCAAAACGTCAATCCATCTCAAACTGGGGAAGAAATCAGCAACGCAGAATTCAGCCATCTGAACCAAAAGCTTCCTCGCAACCTCTCCAAATCTGCTCTTACCATTTTCACCCACAACGGACTGTCCGAGAACACATCTAGCTACAATATTGTTAGAGACAGAAATCACCAACTCGCTCATATTTACAGATCCGCCACCGAGGCTAGCCTTTCGTATCCTGCCGACCAGCAGATCGACCTCTTCGTCTCTCACGAACTGAAACTGTTGCACTCTTTTCACGCTGAGAAGCTCAAGGACACTGATCTTGCGGACCTGTCTCCAATACTCGCCGTAAGGAGCGAATCCAACGTCTTTGCAGCCGTAGAGCAAGATGTCAGCAGCTGTGGTTTTGGGACGGTTCGAGAAAACGAGGTCGTGGGATTTTTGGATCTCTTTGACCATCTCTGCAGATGAGACCACGAGAGTTGGAGCTTGACCAAGCTGCAAGAGCATGATGTCGTAGCCATGCTTTTGAGAAAGTGCTCTGAGGGAGCGATGTGGGAGTGAACCCAGTTGGTGAAGGTTTCCGATTATTGGAAACTTTGGTGGTGAAGGAGGCAACTTTACTGCTTCTTTTCCATTATAATTACCAGATGATGATGATCTTCTGCGTATGAACAGAACGAGAAATGAAAGGAGGAAAAGTGAGATAAGAAGGGGATGCAAAAGGTATGGCTGTAGTATATCTCCATTTTGATATTTGTCCCACTTCTCCAATTCACAACCTCAATGCTTACTTCTTATATAGAGTTATATATATCTTTTATGACTAAAAATATTATTAAAAAAAGAACTTTGCAGTACTAGATATCCTAAATGAAGTATTGTTTACTTTTTTGTTTTTTTGGTGAATGAGAAAGATGACACTTTAGCTGCTGTCATGTAGGTTTTTTTTTTTTTTTTAGTTTTGTGGAAATATCTTGCTGGTTTGTACTCATGTATGGTCTATTGTTACTGCATCGTACAGAGCTGTTTTTGGATCAATATTGACTTTTAAAAAAGTTTAACTTCCAAAAATAAATTTAATATCTTTACCTAACTGTATTAAATATTCTTTTTCATTTCCAAGTCACTTTGATCTTTTTATAAGTGTAAATTATTTTTTAATAGATAAATATTTAAGATTTTGAATTCTAATATTATATTAAAATGAATTTAATATGTATATCAAATTATATATAACAATCACATATTCCTCTTTTTCATAATGTTTTGCTCTTTAAAAACCAATAATTGGTATAAGAGCTTAATTGATAAGGCTGATGGCATGATTAATGGGTTTTCTTTTATTAATGGTAAGAGATGGACAAGCCCCAAATACTTAATTTATTGGAAAAGATTTTATGGTTGAATTTGAAGCAATTGGTTCTTTTATTTCAGTTTTATTTTTATTTTGGTTGCTCTGTTTTGCATATATAGACTTCGAGTAGAAGAGACGCGTGTCTACTATATATATGTACATGCAACTTCCAAGTGGGTTTAACTGCTTCGAATTTCGAACACGTATTTAATATATAAAATTATTTTCAGAGATTATCTTTACCGCTTTCTGCATAAATCTCAGTCAGTCTTTGGATTTTTTTATTTTCTTCTTTTGGCTCTGTTTATCTCTCACCGCCATTCCACCAAGCATACGTCAAGGGTGTGATTTTGCATGTACTTCCAAATCCATAATGATATTTCCCTCAATTATCGGTTAAAAAAAGCCACAAAACTTTTGTTAAGGACTGAAACTAAATTCTATAACTAGATAATAATCAGTCATTAGTGAAATGGGTCTCCATTTTATGAATAAACAGGGTTTGTTTAAGGGTAATATCATAGATAAGATTGACTTTTGTGAACATTAATTGCATATTAGAAAAAGCAACTTAGGTTAAGTTTCAGACTTGGTTTGCATAGGTCTACTTTTGTACATGACTATGTCCATGCTGATCTTTGGAATCCTTCACAGACTCCTACACAAAGAGATAATAAGTATTTTTATCATAATTGATGTCTATTTTAGAAAAGTATGGGTCTATTTACTAAAGCATAAAAGTGAAACCTTTTGTAAGTTTAAGAATTTGTGCTTTCTTATGCAGAATCAAACTGGTAGGAAGTTTAAAATCCTAAAAACTAATAATAGATTAGAATTTCGCAATGCTGAATTTGAAAAATATTGCTCTAGGTAGTCAATATTGAGATAAAAATCTGTGAGATACACCCCCTAGCAAAATGATGTTGCGAAGAGGATGAATAAAACCATGTTAGACAACGTTAGATGTATGATGTCCAGTTCTGGTCTTTCAAAATCTTTTTGGGATGAAGCTGTTATGAAACTATTTTTTTTGTCACTAGATGTTCTTCAACTGCCATAAATTTTAATACTATTAAATATATGTGGTCTAGTTACAAACTAGATATGTCTAATCTAATAGTTTTTGGTTGTCAAGCCCATGTACATCAAAAAGAAAGGAAGCTAAAACCTAGAGTTATTAGATGTGTCTTTATAGGTTATCCTGAAGGAGTGAAGGGATATAAGTTGTGGTTGTATGGATCTGGTAGGTTTAAAGTGATTATCAGTAGGGATGTTGTATTTAATTTAAATATTGTGCCTTGTTTGAAGACTAACAATGCAGATATTGAAGTTCAACATAAGGATGGTAGTGTTCAGATTG
Organism: Ochetophila trinervis; assembly: GCA_003254975.1. Classification (NCBI taxonomy): domain Eukaryota; kingdom Viridiplantae; phylum Streptophyta; class Magnoliopsida; order Rosales; family Rhamnaceae; genus Ochetophila; species Ochetophila trinervis. Next base: position 19,548 of record QANX01001602.1, read on the forward strand.
AGCTGGAGTTCCAAACTGACAAAGATGAAATACAAGAACCATAGTCTGATCCAATTCAGGTTCTTGAACATATATGTGAACCTGTGTATGAGACATAAGCTGAAGAGGAAGCACATGTTCAACCAGATCAGACTATTAGTTGACCAGAGATAAAGAAAAAAAGGCAGATAAAGCCTACTGTGATGTATGGTTATGTTGACCTTATTTCCTATGATTTAATTTCCTATCAAGAGTTAGCTAATAATGAATCTAAAAGTTACATAGAGGCTATTAATAGTCAATATGCTAAGCAATTGTATGATGGTATGAAAGAAGAAATTAGTTCTCTACATAAGAATCAAACCTGGCAGCTAGTTCCTAGTCTAGAAAATCATGAAGTAGTTTATTGTAAGGGATCTTTAAGGTTAATGAGGGGTTTACCAGCAAGGAACCATTTAGATTTAAAGCTAGATTAGTAGCAAAGGGGTTCACTCAAAGAGAAAGAGTATGTTATAATGAAATATTCTCTCCAGTGGTAAAATATACCATCATAAGAGTAATTTTAGCTTTAGTAGCTCACTTTAATTGGGAACTAGAGAAAATAAATATAAAGACTGCTTTTCTTCATGGTACATTGGAAGAAAAGATTTTTATGAAACAACTTGAGGGTTTTATTGTTAGAGGTGAACGAGATCTAGTGTGTTTATATAAGAGTTCACTTTATGGCTTAAAACAAGCTTATCGTCAGTGGTATAAAAGGTTTGATAATTTCAATACAAAGATAGGTTTTAAAAGAAGTCAATATGATATGTGTTTGTATTACAAAGGGTCTTCTCGTGGTGATATTGTAAACTTACTGCTTTATGTTGATGATATGTTACTAACTGGTCAGAATATAGAGAAAATTCATAGAATTAGAAAAAGTCTGAAATATGAATTTGACATGAAGGATTTAGGGTCTGCTAAGAGAATCTAAGGAATGGAAATTATAAGTAACAAAAACAAGATAACCTTATTTCTTAATCAAAAACACTATTATGATAAAATTTTGAATAAGTTATCTATGCATGATGTTGTTCCTACTAGTGTGCCTTTAGCAAACCTTTTTAATTTGTCCATTGCACATTGTCCTAAAACTGATCAAGAAATGGAAGATATGGTAACTTTGCTATAGGGTCTTTAATGTACACAATGATATGCACAAGACCTCATATTGCTCATGCCATAAGTGTATTAAGTAGATTTATGGCTAATCCTGATAGAGATTATTGGGAAGCTCTTAAATGACTGCTTAGGTATATTAAAGGTACTGTAGATCATGATTTGTTGTTTAAACATAATAGTGAGGATGTAACTCTTACAGGTTATGTAGATTCTAATTTTGCTGGTGATAAAGATAAAAGAATGTCTACTACTTCATATGTGTTTATTTTGCGTGGAAGTTGTATCAGCTAGATATCACAGTTACAACCTATTATGGTTCTTTCAACTACAGAGGCTGAATATATAGTCACAATAAAAGCTGTAAAAGAGGCTCTGTGGCTAAAAGGTCTGTTAATTGAACTTAAATATTACCTCATAAGGTAGCAATATTTTTTGATAGTCAAAGTTCTATATTTTTATGTAAAAATCTTGTTTTTCATGAAGGAACTTGTTACGATTATGATATTAAAAGATATCAAAAACGAGAACACACAGATTTACGAGGTTCGACAAATGCCTAAATCCTCGGCTCCAGTGGGGATCAATTGCTATATTATTGATAGTGTTTGAAAGATTACAAACCTAATCACAATATCTAGCACTCTTTCCTCACACAACACAGAAGAAAAGCTAAAAAGCTTTCTCTATAAACACAAAGAACTAACCCTAACCCTAAACACACAGAAATCGGGGAAGAAGAAGAAGAGACACAGACACACGCAGCCTCTTAACAAACAATAACTCTCTATCGTACAAAACCCTAGAGAATATAACAAATATATAGGAGAATCAAGTCACGCCGAGATTATGAGCCTTCACAACCGGGCTTGAGAAGCAAATGGGCCCAACCAAAGACAGTAGACTGCACAGAGCAGAAATGGGCCAACTCTAAAACTCACACAGGCCTGTAAAACAGATAAACCACCAGAGTAAGAAACAACATCGTTTCTTACTAAATAGTAAACTTGTGAATTAGTTATAACATAACTAAAAATATTGATGTTAAATTTCATTTTGTGTGAGATGTGATTGAGATGGGACTGATACAAGTTGAAAAAATTCCAACAGAGTGCAATCCTTCAAACATGGGAACAAAAGTACTTTCTCTTAGCAAGTTCAGTATGTGCAAGAAGCTGCTCATAATTGAACCTAGATAACATGTAGTAGGTTATTTAGTTGAGAAGCTAAAGTGAACTTCCTGCTCTCTATTATTTATGTATCAAGATGGAGATTGTTAGTTATGATACATAAATAAGTTTAATGACACATTATAAAAAGTCTAAACGCACAGTTATTACATGACAGTGTATATATATATATATATATATATTTGTTCTTTTAGTAATTGAGCGTGTGTGAGATTAGGGCAAGAGTTAGGGCTAGAATCGATCTGCAATTTCTCTCTATGTGAGAGACTTTGATTTTTCTTCTGTAATCATTTTCTTCCTTTTCCTCTTCTAGTCTAAGTTTTCTGAGAGGTCTTTTTTGAAGAAAGATATGTGTGAGAGGGTGTGAAGGAATACAGGGTTGATTTGGGTAATGAGAGAGTTAGATTCGTCCTTAAGCTTGTAATTTCCATATAAATTATAGAAGGGGTTTCTTCGGTGGAGCTAATAGAGGATGTATGCAATTTATGCTGAACATCTATAAATCTGTGTTATCTTTTCTTTCTGCAATTTGTTCTTTGTACGTATTTGATCATTGATACAACACATGCAAAGCCATCTTAATTGGGAAAAAACAATGTGTTAAATCGCTAAGGTTCCTTGGCTGCTTTTTGTCTGTAGAGTTTTTGAAGGATTTGTGAAAGCGCAAGTCTTATGTAGGATAAAAAATAAAAAACAGATTTATAAGCTGAATTGCTTGAAGATCTGACTTATTACCTAATAATGAACAGAGGAATTCAGAGGAAGCAGATATACATGCTTTGCACAAAAAAATGGTAGTTCAAGATGACCGCTTTTATAACTCCAAGATGGCTAGGCAGTCCATAAGGGCAAAACTAATGGAGATTGCATTGGTTATGGTACTTGGGAACAAAATTGCACTTGGATCAGAGGGATTTTTATTTATTTATTTTCTGATTAGCAGAACATATTATATGCATGCATTGAAGAAAAGTAGAGAATAACATGAGTGACTTGGTGATTATGGGTAGGGTATAATATATGGAATCTGAAAGAACTTAATTTTGGGCTAGTTATTGTTAATTTTGGGCTTGATGGATTCTCAAAGGAGGATATATATCCATTAAATAAGCTGTGCTTCAAATCTAAATAAGTAGTTAGTTATTTATTTGCTATGTATATACCGATCCAGTTAATATGCAAAAGTTTGAAAAGTTGGATGTCTACTTGGGAGTGTTATGAAAGACTGTCACATTTTGTGTGCGATATTGGCAAATCAGGCTCTTTCTTATCGAGCAAGAAATTGACAAGCACATGAAAAGCATTACCATTTTACACGGAAAACTACTTAGTTCTGCATACGTACAGATTAACAAAAATAAATGAATTGCTGGTACAAGATGAAGATGTAATTTCTTCCTAATTATTAGCTTGAAAGCGTCGGACATGTCAAAATCCTACATGGCTAAACCATTAGGCAACTTCCAATCAAACCAGTAGACAAATAAGGATTTATTACAAATTTAGAAAAATCCTGCAGAATATTATGATTTTCCGTGATTATGGTGGTAATAGCCACATCAAAACCTAGTTTCATTCAACTCTGCGGCCATGGAAAAAATATTATATGTAACAGTTACACTATATTATATGTATCCAATCATCACATGCAAAGTAAATTTAATGATCTATAATCATGTTCAATGTCACACAGATATAAATTAATAAAATTTTAATTAGATTAAGAAAAAAAATTGGCAGCGTCTGTAGTTGTAAAAAAATATATAAGTTTATATTCAGCGAAAGAATAATATATATATTTGGGCAGAAAGTGGAGTATCCCAACTAAGTTCTTTTTTTGTTAATACTGACCAAGTTTATACTGGTTTATTATTTACCAAAAAAAAAGCCTATATCTGTTTAATTAATTTATTGGAATAGGGCAGTTGGATGTAAACTATCAAAGCTAGCTGTACAATGAAAAGATGATAATGACGTGAGGCCCAATTTAAATCATTAATTTTTTTCTCCAAAGAAAAGAATTTAAATGTATTGTAATTGGGCGGTGATCTATTTGCAAGTTGCAACAGATATTTTATTCATTTACAATATGTATCCTAGAGCCTATGGAATGATCGATGTATGTTTACTTAATTTCTTTACATCCGTTAGTTAATCAAATATCTTAATTATTTAAATCTTAGAGAGCAGAGTTTAGTGGCAAAATTTATTTACATCCAAATCTTCACTTAGTTCATTTTGCTAAAGCTAAAGTAGTCCTAAGTAAATAAGATAAAGTCCATTTAGTTTTAGATTCTTGTGAACCATATTTACACTCCAAAGCATACTTTCAGATTTTGAATAGTTTCGTACATGAACACTCCAAAGCATACATGTTCTGAGCATTTCGGTGTTTGGCTAGTTTACGTGGTATCGTAATCTTTGAGGCCAAATTCCGAGAATAACTCTATCAAAACATGAAAGACCATAATACGGGTTTAGATCTTTGGAATCTTCTTTCCATAGGAGTTTCAGATGGTCTAAGAAGGCTTTGTTCAGTTTTCTTAAATAAGAAGATGAGAGATATTTGTTCACTAAATTTCGAGACTGCATGTTTTGTCCAAGCTTTATTTGGAAAGTTAAAGCGCTCTACACGTGTCCAAAGGAACCAAAAACGGCTATAGTAATCATTATAGTCATAAATAGCTCCGGAAAAGTTACAATTTGCACTAAACTACAATGTCTCCATTAATTTCTAAAGCAATAACAACTTATCAATTCATGATGGTTTACACAGCTTAGAAATAGAAAAAAGAGCAAAGAGGTATGCATCTCTAGACCACTTTTACATACATAATTTACTAAAACACTTTCCAGAGTGGTACTGACTTTAGCGTTGGAGTCTATTTGACATTTAGTACACTGTTGCCAAAAGAATTTTGTATCTCGCATTATTTTTTTTTACAGGCGTATTTAGGCAGAGTACGGAAAGTAGAGAAAATTGCCTCCACAATTTCATTAAGAGGTTAAAAAACAAACCGGTTACATTAATTTTACACAGAATAATAATTTTTGTTTGAATTTTATTCATTGAAAGCCAATTACAAACAAGGAAATCAAATTACATAAAAGCAATAGCAAACCAATCATACATATATAATTAATCTTCCATAAATTGGGTGATATTCAAGCATCTGGAATGTAAGGAATTGGAAAAAGATGAAGATGAACTTTTTTCTGAACAGTGAGTCCAGAAACTTCACTCATGTCCACATCCTTTCCAAGTTGATCATCTGGAAACTTCCAGTCAAACCAATACAGAAGGTTTGCAATTACATATTCTGTAGAAGAAACCCCAAATGCGGCTCCAGGACATCCTCTTCTTCCAACACCAAATGGAATGTATTGAAGGTGTTGACCTTTAAAGTCAAACCCATTGTTCATAAACCTCTCGGGGACAAACTCCTCTGGCCTATCCGACCACAACCTTGGATCCCTATGGATTGCCCAAGAGTTGATAAACACTCTTGTTTTCCCAGGAATATGAAAGCCTCCCATTTCGATGTCTTTGGTGGTTTCCCGAGGAGCTAGAGGAGCTGGTGGATGCAGTCTCAGATTTTCTTTCACAGCGCATTTTAAGTAATCCATTTGATCAATATCATTCACATCTATCCTGTTTTTTTTTGCCACCACTCTTCTTACCTCTTCTTGAGCTTTCTTCAACACCTCTGGATTCCTCATTAGTTCTGACATCATCCATTCCAATGCTACCGAAGTCGTATCGCTTCCGCCCATAAACATGTCCTGGAAATGCAAAATTAGTGCTCAGATTAAATGTAATATGATTTTGAACAATTAATAAAGGTGCATGATAAGAGTGGAAAGACTTATAATCACTCTTCTCTTCCAAACTGTTAAGTAGGTCTAATCCAATTATAGTCATTTTCTAAAAAATTCGAGCTTTTGAAATCAATAATCAATGTTGGATTATGGTTTAATATGGTATTGGAGCTGCAGGTTCTAAGTTCAAAACTTAGCAGTGCTTTATATGAGGCTATTAAAATATATAATTTAATTTCAGTCTATATTTTTTGAGATCAACGGTGGTGAATTGTGGTTCAATACAGACTATCTCTCAGCTCGTAAGTAATGAACGAGACAGTGACAAAACGAGTCCTATCAATCAATGACATCTCTATTAGCAAATGAAAACTAAAAATCTATTTTCATAATTTCATACCATTAGGATTGCTTTGATGTCGTTTTGGGTGAGCTCAAAGCCGAGCATCTCGTCCTTTTGGAGCCGGAGGAGAATATCAAGGAAGTCCTTGCCATCAGAAGAAGATCCAGAATCATGAGTTTCAATTATTTCTTTGCGCTGTTCAATAACGCCATCAAAAAAATCATTCATTTCAGTAAAAGTTTCTTCCAGGCGTCCAATAAATCCTCTCAAAACGTCAATCCATCTCAAACTAGGGAAGAAATCTGCAACGCAGAATTCAACTATCTGAAACATAAACTTCCTCTCAACCTCTCCAAATCTGCTCTTCCCATTTTCACCCACAACGGACTGTCCGAAGACACATCTAGCTACAATATTGTTGGAGACTGCCATCAGCAACTCGCTTATATCTACAGAGCCGCCACCGAGGCTAGCTTTTCGTATCCTACCGACGAGCAGATCAACCTCTTCGTCCATCGCGAACTGAAGCTGTTGCACTCTTTTGGCGCTGAGAAGCTCAAGGACACTGATCTTGCGGACCTGTCTCCAATATTCTCCATAAGGAGCGAATGCAACGTCTTTGCAGCCGTAGAGCAAGATCTCAGCAGCTGTGGTTTTGGGACGGTTCGAGAAGACGACGTCGTGGGATTTCAGGATCTCTTTCACCATCTCTGCAGATGAGACGACGAGAGTTCGAGCTTGACCAAGCTGCAAGAGCATGATATCGTAGCCGTACTTTTGGGAAAGTGCTCTGAGGGATCGATGTGGGAGTGAACCCAGTTGGTGAAGGTTTCCGATTATTGGAAACTTTGGTGGTGAAGGTGGCAAGTTTACTGCTTCTTTTCCATTATAGTTACCTGATGATGATGATGATCTTCTGAGTAGAAACAGAAAGAGAAGTGAGAGGAAGAAAAGTGAGATAAGAAGGGGATGGAAAAGGTATGGCTCTATCATCTCCATTTTGCTAATTCACAACCTCAAGGCTTACTTCTTATATAGAGTTATGTTTGCGTGATCTTCGTTGTTAATGTATTTTGATGACTGGAGATATAGGGATGTTTTCACAGTACACCTAAATGAAATAATAATTTTTTTAATGAGGCAATTTTGTAATGTTACTTGATGCGAATAATTGTTTAATATCTATAGAGAGATGACACTTTTGCTGCTGTCATGTAGTTTGTTCACATTTGCCGCTGTCATGTATTTTGTTTTTTATGTTAGTTTTGTGGAAATATCTTGCTGGTTTTGTAACCATGTTTTTGCGTAATGTTTGGTCTATGGTTACTGCAGTGTACAGAACTGTTTTTGGATCAATATTTATCTTTAACTCTAAAAGTTTATTTTTCAAAAAATAAATTTAATATGTATATATGTAGGTGTATGTAATATTCGTTTTCATTTCTATTTCACTGTGATAACTGCAGTGTAGGTGGCCCAGTATAGTTTTGGTACATTGATTTGTCCCATTGAATGTGTTGTGTAAAGATATGCGAATTTTGTATGAATAATTATTGAATTAGTGCTTATTCTTTTTTAAAGATAAAGCTTATAAAAATGGGTCATAATCTTTTATATATAGACTCGTTTGAATTTTTACATGTACATTTTTGGTTTGATTTTTTTACTTTTTTTAGTCTGTATAAATATTTTTGTTTTTGGATAAAATTATTTAGTTTTGAATATGTGGTCGCTAAATATTTTGGTTTTAATATTTGGTTGAATTATTATTTTTTTCAAAAACTTAAGCCAAAAGAAAATGAGTAAATATTTTTTATTTTATTTTATGTCTGCTAATTTTTAAGTCTAGTTTACCATTATTGGCATAATACAAAATGAATTTTAGTTCAATAAAATGTTGTTATTGACTATAGATAGTTTGAGTGATGATGAAGGTAATCATGATTGAAAGTGTACTGTTTCTATGGATAAACTATTGAAGGTTTTTCTTAGTCTCATTTTGGATATATATATATATATATATATATATATATGAAATTATTGAATTATAAACTTATAACTATTATCTTTTTTAGCTTTAACCGTGTTAAACAACTAGTTTTTAAAAAAAGAAAATTAAAATAATAGAGAATAAATTATTATATCCTTATATTTTATATGTGATATAGAGCACATGTACTAGAAAATCTTTGGAGATTTTAATAGTAGTTAGAGATATAAATTGTTTTATTAATATCAGTACAAAATCTTCAATATATATATATATATATATATGCAAAGAAATGTGAAGGATAAAAACAAGTGGAGCAGATCCAGAACTTGGATCCTAAGCTAATTTAAATTATGTTTTAAATAGAAAGAGCTAACACATTTGCCGATTATTTTTTTTTAAGAAAATAAAATAATGGAATTAAAATAATTGAGCCCCTACTGTACCCAAATAATAAAATAAAATGAACCGACTCAACCGCTTTGCATGGATTCATATGATATCTGTAAAGGTTGGAAATAAGGACAGTCACAGCACGTTGACATTGCAACATTAGATTAATAAATTGAGAAATAATTAATATATATATATATATATATATAAATATTTTCTATAAAGTTCATTTCGTTTTGAAGCGTTGATAGGAAAGAAAACTTTGTATGTAGAGGGCTAAAAGACATTATATATAGTGAGAAACTGAGGTTGTAAGATGGTTGGCGTATATATTTTATATAGAGCATTCAGAGTGTTTTTTTTTTTTTTTTTTAAATGTCATTATATGGCGTAAGACAAGAGAGATGGTGTTAAGCTTCGTTATCATCTTAGTCAAGTGAATGCCAAAACCATCTTAATTAAGTAAAATTAGACTATCAAAATATAAAGGTCGAATTAATTGGAAAGAAAAACACAGACAACACTCATTTAATTCAATTGTATATAAGCTTTTATTGGGAATCCTCAATTTTCATAGCCATGCAAAGCCATCTTAATTAGTTGGGAAGACAAAGTGGTAAATCACTAAGGTTCCGTGACTGCTTTTTGTCTGTAGAGTTTTTGAAGGGTTAGTGAAAGTGCAAGTCTTATGGTGGAAAGAAAAAACATTTATAAGCTGAATTGCTTGAAGATCTGACTGATTAGCTAATAATGAACAGAGGAATTCAGAGGAAGCAGATCTTCATGCTTTGCACAAAAAAATGGTTACAGCTTTTATAACTCCAAGATGGGTAGGAGTCCATAAGGGCAAAACTAATGGAGATTGCATTGGTTATGGTACTTGGGAACAAAATGCACTTGGATTAGAGGGATTTTTATTTATTTATTTTCTGATTAGCAAAACATATTATATGCATGCATTGAAGAAGAGTAGAGATTAACATGAATGACTTGGTGATTGCGGGTAGCGTATAATATATTGAATCTGAAAATACTTTATTTTGGGCTAGATATTGCTTTGGGCTTGATGGATTCTCAAAGGAGGATATATATCCATTAAATATGTTGTGCTTCAAATCTAAATAAGTAGTTGGTTATTAATTTGCTATATATAAACCTATCCAACTGATAGTGCTAAAGTTTAAATAGCTGGATGTCTCTTCCTCCAATTATCTTTAAGCTTATGGTAACTTGGGAGTGTTTTGAAGGATTGTGTCACATTTTGTGTGCGATATTGGCAAATCAGGCTCTTTCTTGTTGAGCAAGAAATTGACAAACACATGAAAAGCATTAACCATTTTACATGGAAAACTACTTGCTTCTGCATACATACAGATTAACAAAATTAATGAAGTACTGGTACAAGATGAAGAGGTAGTTTCTTCCTAATTATGAGCTTGAAGCCTTGAAAGCGTCGGACGTGTCAAAATCCTCCATGGTTAAACCGTTAGGCAACTTACAATCAAAGCTGTAGACTAATAAGGATTTATTACAAATTTGGAAAAATCTTGCAGAATATTATGATTTTCTATGAATATGGTAATAACCACATCAAAATACCTAGTTTCATTCAACTCTGAGGCCATGAAAAAAATATTATATGTAATAGTTACACCATATTGTATGTTTTCAATTATCACATGCAAAATAAATTTAATAATCTATAATCCTGTCCAATGTCACATAAATATAATATTAAAATTCTAATTAGACTATTAAAAAAATTTGCAGCATCTATAGGTGATAAGAAATATATATATATATATATATATATATATATATATTGGGCAGAAAGTGGAATATACGAACTCATTTGAATTAAACCACCTTCTTAAATAATAATAATAATAATAATAATAATAATAATAACAACAACAACGATTAAAACCACCTAGTTCTTTTTTTGATAACACTCACCAAGTTTATATTGGTTTATTACTTACCCAAAAAAAAGAAGCCTATATCTGTTTAATTTGTTGGAATAGGGAAATTTGATGTAATCTAATTATCAAAGCTAGCTGTACAATGAAAAGATGATAATGACGTGAGGCCCATTTAAATCATTCATTTTTTTACCTAAGAAAAAAAATTTTAATGTTCGGTAATTGGGCGGTGATCTATTTGCAAGTTGCAACATATATTGTATCTATTTACAATATGTAACCCTAGAGACTAGGCAATGATCGATGTATGTTTATTTAATTTCTTAAAATCCGTTAGTTAATCAAATGGCTTTAACTATTTAAATCTTAGAGAGCAGAGTTTAGTGGCAAAATTTATTTACGTCCAAACCTTCACTTATTTCATTTTCTAAAGCTAAAGTAGTCCTAATTAAGTAAATAAGATAAAATCCCTTTAGTTTTAGATTCCTATGAACCATAACTAGATAACAATCAGTCACTTTTGTTTTTTTCTTGGATGGATAATGTAGTTAAAAAAATTAATAAATAACAGCCAATTAATATTTATTAAATAAATTTAAGTCGAATAACATAATTTTTGTTTATAAATGGTGATGTAGATTACTCAAAACAAAGAAGAACAAGATATAAAAAGAACAAAGATAACACAAGGATTTATAGAGGTTTGGCCAAAATGCATGCCTACATCCTCTGTTGCTCCACTGAAAGAACCTCTACTATTATTAATGTAGAGATTACAACCTAAAAGATTGATCTAAACACAGATTGACTACCCGAAACCACCCCTGAACCCTTTACACCCTCACTCACAGATCTTCACAATAGATCCCTTAGAAAACCCTAAGCTATGATGAAGAAGAAATGAAGAAAACAGAGACCATACTGGAAGAACTCTATAGCAGGAAAAATCCCTAATCTGGAAAAACTAGCAGCTCTAAATCTCACATATATGTTTTACACGGGTAGACAGAAAATATATATATACCAATACAAAACGCATAGTTTTGAACTAATACTAAACACTGTCGTTTTATCTCTTATTTATGTATCACTTCTAACAATCTCCACCTTGATACATAAATCAACTAAATAGCAGAAATTCACATCAGCATCACAGCAACTTGTTCCAGACTATCCTGGATCAATTCTGAGCAGCTTCTTGCAGATAGCAAACTTGCTCAAAGGCAGAATTTTAGTCCCCATGTCTGAAGGATTGTACTTTGTATGAATCTTCACTACTTGTATAAGCCCCAGCTCAATCACATCTCGCACAAAATGAAACTTAACATCAATATGCTTAGTTCTTTCATGAAAAACAGGATTTTTACATAAAAATATTGAACTTTGACTATCAGAAAAAATTGCTACCTTTCGATGCAATAGATTAAGTTCAGTTAACAAACTTTTAAGCCACAAAGCCTCTTTTACAGCTTCTGTTGTAGCTATATATTCAGCCTCTGTAGTTGAAAGAGCTACAATAGGCTGAAGCTGTGATTTCTAGCTTATACAACTTCCACACACAGTAAACATATAAGAAGTAGTAGTATCTTCTTTTATCTTTATCACCAGCAAAGTCAGAATTTACATATCCTCTAAGTGTAACACCTTCACTATTATGTTTAAATAACAGACCATGATCTAAAGTTCCTTTAATATAACGAAGTAGCCACTTAAGAGCTTCCCAATGCTCTTTACTAGGATTAGCCATAAATCTACTCAATACACTAATAGCATGAGCAAGATCAGGTCTTGTACATATCATAGCGTACATCACAGACCCTACAACATTAGAATAGGGAGTACTTAACATATCTTCTTTTTCCTGCTCAGTTTTAGGACATTGATTAATAGACAAATCAAAATGATTTGCTAAAGGCACTATAGTAGGAACAACATCATGCATAGAGAATTTATTTAAAACTTTATTGAAATAATTTTCTGATTTAGAAACAAAGTTTTCTTATTTCTGTTCCTTATAATATCCATACCTAAAATTCTCTTAGCTAGTCCTAATTCCTTCATATCAAACTCAGAATTTAAGCTTTTCTTAATTTTTTGAATTTCCTCTATATTCTGGCTAGCAAGTAACATATCATCAACATAAAGCAGTAAGAAAACAGTATTACCGCAAGAAGACCCTTTGTAATACAAACACGTATCATATTTACTTCTTTTAAACCCCAATTTTGTTATGAACATATCAAACCTCTTATACCATTGACGAGGAGCTTGCTTTAACCCATATAGAGATCTTTTTAATAAGCAAACAAGTTCCTGGTCACCTTTGACAGTAAAACCCTCTGGTTGTTTCATAAAAATTTTTTCTTCCAAATTACCATGAAGAAAAGCAGCTTTTACACCTAATTGTTCTAGTTCCCAGTTAAAGTGAGCTACGTACTAAGGCTAGAATTTTTCTAATAGTGGTATACTTTACCACTGGAGAGAATATTTCATTATAGTCTACCCCTTCCCTTTGAGTAAACCCCTTTGCTACAAGTCTAGCATTAAATCTAACTTGATCTTTATCGGTAAGTCCCTCCTTAACTTTAAAGTTCCTTTTACAATCAACCATTTTTTGATTTTCTAACTTAGGAACTAGCTGCCAAGTTTGGTTCTTATGCAAAAAGAATTAATTTCATCTTTCATAGCATCATACCAATATTTAGCATATTGACTGTTTATAGCCTCAATATAATTCTTAGGTTCATTATTTGCTAATTCTTGATAAGAAATTAAGGCATAAGAAATAAGATCAGCATAGTCAAACCTTTTTGTGGGCTTTACCTGCCTTTTCTCTCTGTCTCTGACCAGTTGATAATCCCGGATTATCTGATCTGGTTGTTCAGTAACTTCCTTTGTAGCTTCTGTGTTATGGACCAGATCTTGTGTCTGTTCTCGAACAAGAACTGGATCTGGTTGAGACTCTTGCATGTCATTATCATAAGTCTGAGTCTCCACCTCAATTTGAACAGCACTCTCTTTGTGTTGAATTTCAGTTGCTGTAATGTTAGTTCTCAAACAAGGCATAATATTCTCATTAAACACCACATATCTACTTATAATAACTTTAAAACCTCCAGATTCATGCAGCCATAGTCTATAACCCTTAACCCCTTCAGGATAACCAAGAAACACACATTTAACAGCTCTAGGGTCTAATTTTCCCTCTTTTTGGTGAGCAAAGGCTTGGCAACCAAACACTCTTAGGTTAGACAGATCTGGTTTATAACCAGACCACATGAATTCTAGAGTATTAAAGTCTATGGCAGTAGAGGGACACCTATTTACCAAATAGGCTGTTGTTGTAACAGCTTCCCCCCAAAAAACCATTGAGAGACCAGAACTAGACATCATACATCTGACTTTATCTAACAAAGCCATGTTCATCCTCTCAGCAACACCATTTTGCTGAGGGTGTACCTCACAGATTTATGTCTTTGTATACCATTGCTAACACAATAGTTATTAAAAGCAGAATTACAAAATTCTAAGCCATTGTCTGTTCTTAGAACTTTCAGTTTCTTACCAGTTTGATTTTTTACAAGGATACGCCAGTTTTTAAACTTTTCAAAAGCTTCACTCTTATGCTTTAAAAGATAAACTCACACCTTCCTAGAGTAATCATCAATTATAGAGAGGAAATATATATTTCCACCTGAAGTAGGTGTGACAGTTAGACCCCACAGGTCAGTATGAGCATAATCTAACACATATTTGGACTTGTGTATTCCAGTAGTGAAACTTAGTCTATGATGCTTCCCTAAGACACAATGTTCACAGAAATCTATCTTAGATATATTATCTCTCATAAATAAACCTTGCTTAGACAGATAGTAAAGACCTTTTTCACTAATGTGTCCTAGTCTATTATGCCATAATCTTGTCTTATCTTAAGGACTAGCTGCAGCAAGACTACCAGTGATTGTGTGACCTTGTAAAACATACAGACCATTTTTCTTGTCCCCTTTCATAAAAACCATGGCACCTCTAGATATTTTCATAGTACAACTTTCAGTCTTACAGGAATAACCAGCTTCATCTAACATCCCTATAGAGATTAAATTTCTCTGTAAATCAAGAATATGCCTCACACCCTTTAAAGTCCTAACAATTCCATCAAACATAGTAACAGAGATATCACCTATTCCAATTATATCACATGGCATGTTATTTCCCATTAAAACCTTATCACCATTTACTTCTTGGTAATTCACAAACCATTCTTTAACAGGACACATATGATAGGTGCACCCTGAGTCTAGAATTCACTCCTCATTCCAATTTTGAGTGGAAACAGCAAGAACATCACCTATCACAGACTCTTCAGAGGCTACAGTAGCATGCTCATTCTCTAGAGGAGCTTTACCCTTTTTCTTCTCTTTTCCTCTTGAAGCAATCTTTAATTAAGTGACCTTCTTTCTGACAGTAAAAACATTTTCACCCCTGGTTCTAGACTTAGATCTAGACTTACCTCTGGTTTTAGTTTTAGTGAAGGAATTGTTAAAGACTCTTGACTGATTTCTTCCCCTAACCGTAAGACTTTATAGTTTACCAGAATCCCTCTTATCTCTCTTAACTTCCAGATCTCTAGACCTTAAAGAATTAATCACAATTTCAGTAGTTAAGATTTTTCTCCCATACTTAATCACATTTTTCACTTCTTTGTAAGGTTCACATAAAGAGTTAAGCAAGATTACAGCATGGTACTCATCAGTAAATTTCTCATTACAATTAGAAAGATCCAGACCTAAACGATTAAAGTCATCTAAGTTCTCATCAAGATCTTTAGATGAGTCCATTTTGAAAGCAAAGAATTTTTCAAGCAGATAAATCTTATTTGGAAGAGATTTCACAAGATAAGTTTTTTTCTAAAGCAGCCCATACACTAGAGGCAGTTTTGGAATCATTTACCTTCCTGAGAACGTTGTTTGCTAAGTGTAAAATGATTGTGCTATAGGCGATTTCATCCATATCATGCTTTTGATCATCGGTCAGTGCTTGTGGATATGATCCGTCCAATGCCCTTGCCACTTTTTGTTGTACGGGGATGGCCTTCATCTTCTGCTTCCACAAGAGAAAATCACCTTTCCCGTTGAACATCTCCAGTTCAAATTTGGTGCCCATAATCAACAACTGATTTTGTACCAAAAGAGAAAACACATACTCTTCCAAGAAAGAAACCCCAAAAAGAACAATTCTCAAGAACACACAAACTGAAGTAAAAGAAACACTCAATCTGAAAAACCTAAGGAAAGATTCCAAAAAAAAAAAACAAGAAAAGATGATTCGGTATATGACCGATTGTGGCTCTGATACCACTGATGTAGATTACTCAAAACAAAGAAGAACAAGATATAAAAAGAACAAAGATAACACAAGGATTTATAGAGGTTTGGCCAAAATGCCTACATCCTCTGTTGCTCCACTAAAGGAACCTCTGCTATTATTAATGTAGAGATTACAACCTAAAAGATTGATCTAAACACAGATTGACTACCCGAAACCACCCATGAACCCTTTACACCCTCACTCTCAGATCTTCACAACAAATCCCTTAGAAAACCCTAAGCTATGACAAAGAAGAAAGGAAGAAAATAGAGACCATACAGGAAGAACTCTATCGCAAGAAAAATCCCTAATCTGGAAAAACCAGCAGCTCTAAATCTCACATATATGCTTTACACATGTAGACAAAATATATATATATATATATATACCAATACAAAAGGCATAGTTTTGAACTAATACTAAACACTGTCATTTTATCTCTTATTTATGTATCACTTCTAACAAATGGCTGAGGTATCAAATTTTCGACTAAATTTATTTGCAAAAATGATATGGCATGATGTTTTTACATTTAAAGTATAGTTTTTTGTTAACTCTTAAAATCATGCCACATCATTTTGACAAACAAATTTAGTGTAATATGTTTAGCCTTCCTTTCAAAAGACTCTTTATTCTCCCTCACTTCCTTCCAATTTAGCAATTATCCTTGTTGTATATTCATCAGTTTGTAAAGATTATCTTTTGGCTGTAACTGTACTTTATCATAGGTTGTTATATCCATTGTTATTAATATTTAGCATATATATTACGTCCAAGTGTATATATATGTATCTAATGCTTTTTAATAAAATACAGCCTTTTATTCCTTTTGTTTATAACCTAGTTATGGTATCAAACCAAACTTGATATTCAATGTTTTTTTTATTTTGTTTTTTTATTTTTTTTTTCGATCCTGCATCTTCCTATCATGGCTAGTGAAATAGTTACTGCACCTGTATCAAAAGAGTCTACTTCCAATCCTCCTGTGCTTCTCTCAATAAGCAGTGAACTCACCTTTTCTAACAACGTTGTTGTTGTGATTAACGTTCCAACCGAAGCACCCATTGAACTTTCTGAAACAATTTGATGTAGTACTTGTAGGCTATGATCTACTGGCTTCATTGATGGTTCAATCCCGTGAAGCATGGCAAACTCTAGCAACAGCATTTGCTAATCCTTCTCGGCAATGCATCATGCGACTTCAAGAGCGTGTGGTTAAAATTCAGGGGACTCGCTCAATCCGTGACTATGCGGCTGATGTAGAAAGTGCTGTATATGAATTAAGCCTCCTAAGTCAACCTGTAAGTGGTGCTGAACTCACTGCATATATTTTGAATGATTTTCCGATCACTGCTCATATTGCCCAACGACAAGCTTCTATTGGGTCTCAATCTATTCGACCCATGAAAGCTCATTTTTCTCAGCGCTCAGCATCTTCACAACGCATATTCATGGCTTCCAATCAAGGATATAGAGGCCGATGTCAGTTATGTTCCACCGAAGGCCAACTTTTCAAAATTTTGTAATCTTCTCAAGCAACAGTGGACTTTTACTCCTAAAATTCAACATCCACCAGGTAGTTTCAAGCCATCTTCTGCTCGAGCATTTCATATGAATTCTGTTCTTGGCCCTGCACCAATTTCATGTAGCTCCTCTCATATGTATGGGCTCCCATTGGCGCATCCCACCATGTTGCCCAGGATCTACAAACCTTATCTCTTCACTAAGTGTGTGACAGCACAGAAGAAATTGCAGTCAGCGATGGAACAGAGTTACAAATAACTCATACGAGTTCTACTTTTCTTCCCACTTCCTCTCATTCTTTTTATTTATCCAATGTGTTATGTGTTCCTGACATTGCTGGTAATTTGTTATCAGTTTCCAAATTTTGTCAGACTAACAACACTTCCATTTGAGTTTTTCTCTCATTGTTTCTATGAGAAGGATCTCAGAAACACGTGCCTACCTCCTCCGAAGACCAGCTAAGAATGGAATTTATGAATGGTCAGATGCTGCTTTGTCTCTTCCCACAAATCCGGTTACATACAGTGTGGTAAAAACAAATCTTTATGATTGGCACAAGCAGCTGGATCATCTTTCTAGGAAAGTTCTTCAACAAATAATTCAACGTTACAATCTTCCTGCTTCCAGTCAAGAAAATTTTGTTTGTCAAGCATGTTTTTCCAATAAGTCTCATAGGCTTCCATTTGGTGTCTCATCCATGTCTAGTTCTCAACCTTCGCAATTAGTTTTTTTTGATGATTGGGGAACTGCTTCTATCCCTAGTGTTGATGGACTTCACTATTATGTAATTTTCGTGGACCACTTTTTTCGATATACTCGGTTGTTTCCGATTATTCACAAATCAGATGTTTATTCTGTTAGAAGATGCAAACTCTCCTTCTAGTAAACTTAATAGCTAAGTAGCTATGGCGTGCTATTATGGGACATGTGTAGGATAAAAACTTCACAATGAAGGAGTATATTTTGATTGGTTAATAAAATGAGGTGAGTTAAATTTCTTACTTGTAATCTACTTGGGCAACAAAGAGAAGAATTTGTGGTTGTTATTAAAATATTTCATGATGAAGTAATTTTGAGTGGCTGTAAATTAAAAGCTTCATGAGGAAACAATTTACTAGTCAAATGGTAAAAAAAATATATATAAAATAGAAGTATTTATATATATGTGTGTGTGTTTTCATGTTGACAGAGTGAATTATTGTGATTAGAAAATAGAAGAAAAAGAGTGCTACTAAGGCCGTAGCTCTTGAGAGAAAATAGAGAGAAAAAATAAAAATAAAAACAGAGCAATTGTTCATTGTGAGAAAATTTAGTGTTGTAACACGTTTTATTGTGAGAAGAAAAAACTATTGTAATAGCTTTTGTGTGAGGTTGTAGTTGTATCAAATTTTATTATCAATATATATTTAATGATTCAATTTTTATTCTGTGAGCCCATCAAGCTTCCAACATATTCTATTTTTCTTCAATTCAAAATAATTGTAGAAACTTTTTTTTCAATTACCTTTTTTTTTATGGACAATGGTAGCGAGTTTTTAAAACTCAAAAAAAAAAATTGCCTCTAAAGAATTAGCCACTTTCTTAGCACTCCTCACACCCCACAGCATAATAGTTATGCTGAGAGACGTCATAGACATAAATTGTCACTACTCAGACAAGCTGGTCTTCCTAAAAATTATTGGTCTTTCACTTTTTCTATAGCAATCCATTTAATAAATATTTACCAACACCCACATTAGAAAATAAATTTCCTTTTGAAATCCTCTTTCAGAAGCAACCAATTTTAACTAATTTAAAAATATTTGGGTGTTTGTGTTTTCCCCTAAGCTTGATTCAAATTCTACTCCTTGCATTTATCTAAGACCTTTATCCAAAGAAAATGGCTTCAAATGTCTGAATCCAAAATTAAACAAAATTTATCATTCAAGGTACATATCTTTTGTTAAAACCGAATTTCCCTTTCAATCCTTATCTTCTAAAACATCTTCATCCTCATCTTATTTCACTCCACCTCCACCATCTCTCCTAGAGTTGCACATCTACTTATCCCTTTATCTGCCATGATACCTCCCACACCCACCTACCCATCTTTTGTTCCAACTACATCCTCCCATCAACCACTGTCTCCTTCAGCTACTAAGACTCAAACGTACAAGTCGTGGGTCCAGTCAAAGCTCCACTGCTACTTCATCAAATTCTATCTCCATTGGCCAATGGAAAAAAAAAATTGATGTTTTGTGACGGAAATCTTTGTGACAGAAATGTACCCATCACAAAAAACAGTTTTCTGTGTCGGAAATTTCAACTTCCGTCACAATTGTGGATTCATTTTCCATTAATTGTGACAAATATTTGGCCGTCGCGAATTCAGCTGCGCGGGAACAAAATTTTGAATTTTTGTTTGCATTTAGTGACATAAAGTGACAAATGTCGTCACTAATTGCCTTTCAAAATTATTAAAAAAATTATTTTTATTTCTGTGACAATTACTACTCTGTCACAGTTGCTTTAAACATTTAATTGGCACTCTTGGTCACCGGCACTGTTGCTAAACAGATCTGTTTTTTGAATATGCGGTGCCTTACTTCGAAGTACAAAAAAAATTGATTTTTTGTGACGGAAATGTACCCGTCACAAAATACAGTTTTCTGTGTCGGAAATTTCAAATTCCGTCACAGTTGTGGATTCATTTTCCATTATTTGTGACAAATTTATTGCCGTCACGAATTCAAATGCGCGGGAACAAAATTTTGAATTTTTGTTTGCATTTAGTGACGTAAAATGACAAATAACGTCATTAATTGCCTTCCAAATTTTAGGCACTACATTCTCGCGCCTAAAATTTTTTATTTTTTATATTATATACATTTTTTTTTTCTGCAGGCACTAGAAATTGGAGCTTTTCCTCATGCCATTCTTGCCCTAGTCCTCTCGATTATAGTCAGGGAACTCCGTTCAAAGATTTTAATTGTTCAGGGTTTGGATTGGGGCAACTTGTTTCTGATCACTTTATGCTTGCTGCTGCTGTTTCTGATGGTGGATCGGCTGGAGCTGGAGCTGGTGGTGGATATGGCGGTTCTGGCGACGGGGATAATGGGGGCGGAAGTGACGGTGGTGAAAACAACTGGTCTTTGCTTTCATGGTAGCTCTTTTCCAAATCAGTTTCATGTTAGCATTTCATTTGTCATATAGTTTGTTTGCTTTTTAATTTAAGCGTTGGAGGTCCTAAAATGATTCCTTTTTGAGTTGTATATCTCAAGTCGCCAGTTGAATTTTGACTTCTCATTATGAATATATTTTTGTTATGGAAAGTATTAACTGTGTTATTGCTAACGCAAGACAGAATATGTTCAAGTCCTCTAATTGGTTTTAGATTTAGGAACTTGTTGGTCCAGCCAGAGGCTAGGTCTCCGTTCAAAACATGAGTGTGCTTATTAGTAACTTTTGGGTATCTTTTATCTTATTTTCTTTCAGTGGATTTCGATTTTCATTCTTCCATTCAAAACAGGAGTGTGCTTGTTAGTAAATTTTGGGTATCTTTTATCTTCTTTTCTTTCAGTGGATTTCGATTTTCATTATTTTTCTTCTGGTGCATAAGCACCGCCTCCTTGTCATTGCTCACTTTGGGATTAAACACTTACAATTTACTAAACTAACTAACAATATGCGGTGGGTTTCTGGTGCCAGCTTTGATATGGTTTGAGATGCTTTGTTTGCATAGTGCTAATGTAGGGATCAATCTCCTGAACTTGGAAAATTAAAGGGAGAACCCTAAAAAATATAAAAAAGAGTAAATATTTATGAATCATTAGTTGTGTTACCGAGTAAAATACATATGACTTTTGGCATTTCACATTTTTTCATTATGGTTTTGTACATTTGTTTTTTACATTAGCATCAGATTTGGATTGATCAATCGCCATAACCAGACCTGAAACAAACGTTCCTTTTTAATTACTCTGTTGGGGCTGATTTTGGTTGGTCCAACATTGCACTTCTGGTAAGTCTTTAGAAGCCATGCACACCAGCAATATTTTCAATACAGTTGCATCAATTTTTTTACATAACTTAGATCAGTTTAGCTTTGTGTAATTGTAACTATAAATATTTGTTAAATATTGTAATTATAATCTATAAATACCTGTTAAAAAATTGCATATATGGAGGCCTGTATTTTTATTTGCTCATCTTATATTTATTTTTGTTGGAGACTTAATGTCAATGGTAATGCCTGCATTCCGATCAGTGTTAACTAAATATAAATGTAATGATAATCCATTTATAATTAGCTTAATCTTTTGGGGAGAGAGTAGTAATTCTACTTATTGGTAAACTAGTATAGAAATTGAAACAATTACCATTTCATCATTAACATGAACATACATCAACTATTGACTACATTTAATTGACAATGGGACCAACTATTTCCTAAAAATTATCTACCATGCTTGATTTTTTCTTTAGTGACAAGTACGAACTTGTTTGAGTGTATTATGAGTACTATATTGATTACTTCCATATCCAGGTTATAGTGTCAAGGATGAGATACATATCATCACAAACAGAGCGTGCTGTACGGTTTGTGGGTCTTTCTACAGCTTTAGCAAATGCAGGGTAAGTTTTGGCAAAATCGTTATGCTTGAAATTTGGACTTTCCAATCTGTCTCCCTAGGGCTTACCTATTCATCTTTACATGGCATGTATAATAGAAGCTTCCTGCATATTATTACTATCAATTGGTGACTTTTGAAATTCTTTTAGATTGATAATCTACGTGTTTGTTTCTATTTCCAACGTTCTAAAGTGAAATTTTATAGCACTTCTCTTATTTACGCTATTTTCTTCTATTGCTATGCTATGCTAATTCTTTGGCATAAAATTTAACAACATGCTAAGTCATAGACAGTAATATCTGATTTCTATTATTTAGTAAATTCTTCTCTCTGGATTTTGTTCTCTAGAATCATTTGAACGCAACATTGTATTGTTTATTAAATTAATATTTGGTTTGCCTAAGTTATACTGATTTTAATACTCATGCAAATCTCAATAATAATTTTTTTGTTATATTATTTATATAACATTTTTGTTCACTTATATTCTCTTTGTGTGTTTAGTGATTTGGCTGATTGGTTGGGTGTTGGGGAAATTGGTCTCTTCAATTTCAAACCAAGTGTGAGGCATGTACCCCTTGAGGTTCATATCCAGGCAAGTGGATTTATTGTTTCAGCTAAACTATGATCTTTTGAGAAGCAATTTACTTTGTTTTATCATTTTCAGTATTTCTGGTTTCTTGGTTTGTGTCAAGCTATGTAGAAATAGCTTGTTATAAATTCTCTTGCAAGTTCAGTCTTTTATCAATAGATCTTATTTCAGAAGTACAGAATAATGGATAAGAGATGTAACAAAAGTTTTGTAATTAAAATCTAGTACTTTCCTCTTTGCAAAGTTAATGTTATTACTTCTATGATGAAATGGTAAAAGTATGTTAAGAAATTTGCATCAATCGCTTAATGCAAAAATGCTGCAGGACTTCAGTGGAACCTGCATTTGCTAACAGCCTTTTTATGTATGTGCTCAATTTGTCTTAATGGAAAATTTATTACTATGATGGAGAAATTTCACCTTCAAAAGTTCATGATGTTTAGTTCTGCTACTTAAGAAATCAAGAAGATTGAGGTAGACAAAAAAAATATTCTCTCAATAGGGACCTTCTGGGTGTTAGTGAAATTATACTGACCTCTTAGGCGTGAACTAAAAATGGTTGACTGGTGATGATATATATACACATTAAAATGAAATCAAGGTGCAAGTTGGGGATTGTAATAAGAATTTTGCAATTTCTGCTTCAACATATGGATAATTTCTCATCCTTTAGATATTGGTTTAGTTAGTGTTTTTTTTTGGTCAAAAAGAAATAAATTTGTTTCAACAAACTTATATTTCTTTTAAAGAAAAGCTGTAAATTGTAAGTTTGAACTGAACTAATCAAACCATGAGGTGTCCTTGTTAGCTATATGCTATCAAAAGCTAGTCTAGTTAAAAAGTTGTCATCAATTTGTTATCAATATGTCTTTTGTTTTATTTTTTGATTTATGTGGGGTGCTTTGTAGTTGAGAGGTTAATTTTGGTTCTTAATATTTATTTGGAATTTTGAGTTGAGAGGTCAAACTTTAGGGATTATAACAGTGAGCTCGGAGTTGTATTAATTGGGTACTGCTAACAATATATCAAATATGTCTAATTATTCCTATCTTTAGGATATTCCTTTAAATATATAGGGCATGTATAAGTTTCTTTCTTGAAACATTTGGTCTTATGTGGATTAGACTTTGACCAAAGAATTCATTTAACATTATTGTTTTTAAAGAAGGCCTGATAATGAAAGTATAATGCTGAAAATGCACACTCATATATAAGCTTTATATGGCAAACTGTTGATTGTTCATAATTGTCATTGTAGGTGGTGCAACATTAAAGCACTTCCAAGTGCCAATCGGTTGGTTAAACATTTGGGAAGTCATGGAGTGCCTATGGCATTGGCTTCAAATTCTCCAAGGGATAACATAGAAACCAAGATTTCTTTTCATACTGGTATTCTTTATAAGGGATGCTTTAAACTATAAATATTTGTATATATTTATTTATTTGTTTATATGATAAATTTGTTAATTGAGTATAAAAAAAAAAAAAAACACAATTCTTTCATATGTTGTTTTGGTATGTAGATGGTTATTTTTGTAGGGAACATGGTAGTGTGATGTATTGGGAAATTATTCACTAAGCATGTAATAGGACAAGTGCTTAGTGAATAATTTT
Organism: Ochetophila trinervis; assembly: GCA_003254975.1. Lineage (NCBI taxonomy): Eukaryota > Viridiplantae > Streptophyta > Magnoliopsida > Rosales > Rhamnaceae > Ochetophila > Ochetophila trinervis. The sequence goes on from QANX01001602.1 coordinate 44,055, forward strand.
TGAATACTTTATATCAAATGTTTTAATGTTAAATGAATTTTACAGTGTTATTTGACTACTTATTCTATTTGAATTGTATTACTGACTGATCATATTCAATGGCCTATGTTTGAATGGAAGAGACCATATTAACATTAAAATGGGTGAATAAAAATTTACTGAAATAAAAAATAATTGAAAAAATGTAGCTGGAACAAAAAAAATTGGTTTTTCGTGACGAAAAACTGTCACAAAACTATCACAACAACAATATTTATGTGACGGCTACAAACCGTGACAATTATATATCAGTGACAGAAATTCGTCACAGAGTTGTCACAGATGAGTGTCGTTGGTGACACAAAATAAAGGGTTAGTTGGGCAACTGTGACGGGAATCCGTCACAAAGTAGTGACTAAGCCGTACAACTGTCACGGTAAGTTGGTCGTCACAATTAAGTAACAGTGACGGTTAGCCGTCACACTACTGTCACAAATGGCTAATTGCGATGGAAGAGGAGCTGTCACTTAATCTTTGCCGGCGGTGGCTTGTCGGAAATCCATAATGGATTGGCATATAAGTGACGGTTTGATGCCGTCACTTAAACTACATTTTTTGTGTCGATGAACAGTAAACGGTCACTGAAAAGAATTTGTGTCGGGGCTATTGCGAAAGCACTGTGACATGTTAGTTACCATCACAATTTGTCAAATTTGTGACGAATCCGTCACACATACTATACGTTGTGATGAATTTGCTTCCGTCATAGAAAGCTCTTTTTTTTTGTAGTGTCCCTGCTCGTGAGACTTCTATAACTGCTCCATCACTACAAATTTCCTCTCCTCAACCACCGAGTAATCGTCGTACGCACACTATGTGTACTCGCTCCCTCAATCGGATTTTTAAACCCAAGTTATTTTCTAATTTTTATCATACTACCACTGTATCCTCTTCTTCTATTCAGCCAGAGCCGACATCAACAAAGCAAGCCCTCCAAGTTCTAGAATGGAATGCTGCTATGTCAATTGAATTCAATGCCTTGCTGACCAACATGACGTGGAAACTGTTAGAAGATGCAAACCCTTCTTCTAGATTAAGTAAACTTAATGCTAAGTAGCTATGGTGTGCTATTATAGGCTATTAGTAACATGTGTGGGATATATTTTGATTTTTTAATAAAAGGAGGTGAGTTAAATTTCTTTGTTGTAATCGACTTGGACAGCAAAGAGAAGAATTTGTAGTTATTATTAAAATACTTCATGATGAAGTAATTTTGACATGGGCTGCAAATTAAAAGCTTTATGAGGAAGCAATTTACTAGTCAAATGGTAAACAGAAAAATAATATAAAATAGAAGTATTGAAGTCGACTCCTAAAGCCTATATGTCTTCATATTGATAGAATGAATTATTATGATTAGAAAATAGAAAAAAAAGATTGTTACTAGAGCCGTAGCTCTTGAGAGAAAACAGAGAGAAAAAAAAAACAGAGCAATTGCTCATTGTGAGAGAAAATTTAGTGTGTTGTAACACTTCTTTTTATTGTGGGAGGGAAAAACTATTGTAATAATTTTTGTAAGTGAGGTTGTAGTTGTATCAAATCTTATCATCAGTATATATTCAGTGATTCAATTTCTATTTTGTAAGCCCGTCAAAAACTAGTTTCTCTCCGTCATGTCTCAAAATAGTAGGTTGCAAATAGATTTACAAGTTGAAGTACAAGCCTGATGGTTCTCTTGATTGCTATAAGGACGCCAGGTCGCCAAAGGCTTCCATCAACGCCCAGGAGTTGATTTTGCTGATACTTTCAGACCGTAATAAGACCAACCATCGTTCGTACTGTGTTATGACTTGCTCTGTCTAAAAAATAGACCATATGTCAGCTCGACATCAAGAATGCATTTCTCAACGGCATTCTAAAAGAAAATATCTATATGACCCAACCTGCTAATTTTATTGATTAGGAAAGACTCTGCCATGCTTGTCGCTTCCAAAAAGCACTTTATGGTCTTAAACAGACTCTTAGAGCTTGTAATACTGGATTGAATGAGTTTCTGCTCAACTATGGGTTTCGTAGTTCCAAAACTGACACAAATCTCTTTATCAGGTTTCATTATTTATCTTTTTGTTTATGTAGACGACATGATTTTAACGGGGAACAATTCAGTTTTCATCAGCCGCTTTGTTCATGACTTAGTGTTGAAGTGATTCCGACGGAAACTAGAATGTTTTTGACTCAGCAAAAATACATCCAGACACTATTTGATCTCGCAAAAATTTCTGGTGTGAAACCAGTTCCAAAACTATTGGCCACCAACACAAATTTCTCTGTCTCTGATAGTACTCCGTTATAATCGGTCACTAAGTATAGGCAAGTCATTGGAAGATTACATATCTCTCCTTCACTCGGCCATATATTGCTTTCTGTGTCAACAAACTTGCTCAATTCATACACAGACCCACTGACACTTACTGGGACTCAGTCAAATGCCTCCTACGGTATTTGAAAGGAATACTGCATTATGGTTTGTCTCTTTTGCTTCATGCTTTTTCGGATGCTGACTGAGCCTATGACAGAGATAACAGTTGCTCAACAATTGCTTATACGAATTTCCTTGGTTCTAATCTCATATCGTGGTGCTAGCGAAAACAAGAATCCGTTTCTCGGTCGTCTACAGAAGCCAAATACAAGTCTGTAGCTAATATAGCTTATGAAATTAGTTGGCTTGTGTCACTATTCAATGAACTTGGTGTGCAGTCTTCTGTTCCTCCTACCATATATTGTGACAATCTCAGTACCACTTATGTGTGCACTGATCCTCAGTTGCACTCCAAAATGAAATATGTGTGAGTTGATTTCCACTTTGTGAGAGACCGAGTTGAGGATAGTAGTCTACGAGTAGCTCATGTTTCTAGTAATGACCAGCTCGCTGATCTCCTTACTAAATCTCTGCCTATAGCTCGATTTCAATCACTTCGGTCAAGATTCGTGAAGTTCTCTGACCCAAATCTTGATGGAGGATGTTAAGCAATTATCCTTGTTGTATTTTTCAGTTTGTAAAGATTATCTTTTGGTTGTAACTGCTCTTTTATCTCATAGGTTGTTATATCTTCTGTTATTAGTATTAGCATATTATGTCCAAGTGTATATATATGTATCTTATGTTATTTAATAAAATACAGCCATTTATTCGTTTTGTTCATAACCTTGTTACTTCCTAAGTTGGTTTTCATTTCCGAGACTCTTCTTGAATCTTTATTCCTTATTACTTCTTCCTAAGTTGGCAATTATTTATTGCCTCCATGTGTGACGTGGACCGTGACTGTACGTGGCCCAAAAAAATGGTTTTAATGCAACAAAGGTCCATGAACTATCATTTTACTTGTATTTTGTCTCCTAACTTTTCAAAGCTACTTGAATATTTTTTGGGCTTTTGAAAATGCACACCTACAGCTTAAATTTAATTATGTCAAATAGAAAATGTTAAATCTCAAATGTCTATCAAGTGAGCTTTGTTTTCTGCTGATTTGAGAGGCAAAATTGCCTTCCTAACATGATTTTTGTTTGCTGACAACCTTTCCAAAAACTCTCCTTTCCTTCACATTTTTCATTGAAAACCCCCTCCGTAAAAGATACATGGGCTCCAAAATTTACAGAAAAAGAAGAAACTCGGCTGCAAAATTGTGTTCCCAATATGATTTTTTTTCTATGATTGACTAATATCAATCTAAGCATTATCAAGTGTCTATGGTTTTTTTTTTTTTTTTCTGAAGAAAAAATGACATATCCGTAGAAAGGTCATATGTCCAGGAGTTATCTAGTGAATGAGTCTCAGGTGTATTTTCAACCTAGTGGGAATCCACACTATGGGCCATTGTCACTGGAAACTCTCTTCCCTTCGTGCAGTAGCAGCGAAGAAGAGCATTTGAGTCCAAATGAAGCAACCAAAACTCAAACTTCAACTCCCATACTCGCAGGTGTGAAAATTCAGTTGGCTCCTACCACTGAGCTATACCCTCAAGTGCATCAAGTGTCTATGGTTGATAACTAGATCAAAATTATGTTAAATGGTTTAAACCTACGACTGATACACTTGAAGTTGAGTTTGAATTTATGATGGTTTTCGCAATAAGTTGACCAATGGGATTTGTCAGAAGACAAGGCTTTTGGGATCTGTCGGCCATAAGTGGTGGCCAAAATTCTAAAATTTTGATAAGTCAAACCACGTTGTTTTGCTTGTTTGGATCTCTATCAAAAGGATATCATTTTCACATTTGGCTCGTTCGAGTCTACCAAAAGAACATTGCTTTATGCAAATAATCAAAATGATGTCCTTTTGATGGAAACTCAAACGAGTCAAACGTTCAAACGATGTCATTTTGCTCATTTAGATCTCTCCCAAAACCGTGTTGTTTTCTTATTTGGCTGTTTTGAGTCTTCGAAGAACAAATAAAAAAGTGTAGCTAATAATCTTCATTATTAAAATTAAAATACTAAAAAAGATTTTGTTACAAAAACAAGAAAATATTATATGGAAATCCCACTGTGAAAATCCATAATATCGACTATTTTCAATATATATTTTTAAAAAAGGGATTAAGTGAAATATTATTGCTTGCTAATCTTCTTTAAAAATAAAAATAAAAAATAAAAAAATACATGGATTGCTTCTATAATCTTTAAGCCATCAACACCCTTTTGGGGAAACGAAATTTTGATATTAAAGAGTTTGAAAATGCTGTGGAGAATATTTGTAATGTCATTTGTGAGATCAAAATACTAGGAATGCAAAACAAATCCGAAAGCCTAAAATCCAATCAAATCCGTTTGAAAATTTTGGCTCAAATTCAACTTAAATCTAATCCCGTCCAATTTTTTTTTGAATTGGATTCAAATTTTAGATTTTTAATATAGATTCTTCCTATCTCATTGAGCTACCATCGATCCAGCTTAATTAACAAGTTTGATATAATTTTTATGAACTTTTTCATATTTTTATTCAAATTCTTCTAAAATTTTATCATATTTTGAATTAAATGTGTTTATTATTTGTTATATTTATATATAAATATGTTTTTTTTACTTAAAAATATTTTAAGAAAATAAGTATGTTTGAATAAATTTTGGCATTATACAATAAAAAGAAAAAACCAACTTTTAAGTTACAGATTTATATCTATACTTACGAAGTCCAAGCATAATATATGAGTCTGGAATTCAGCTTAACACCCAAAAAACGAACACCGAACTTTAAAATCTAAAATATTGATCCAGCCCACTCGAACTTAAAAGTTTTGAGCTTGAACCGCTCAAATTTACATCCCTGCAAGTATCATCCATGTATAGCACTCAATACTACTTTTTTTTTTACTGCTTACCAATATATGTTTTGCTCCTTTTTATGCAGTTTTTGGAAGTAACAAAATCCTCCAACCATACCATTATTATGGTTCAGAAAAGGAGTTCGATAATGGTCAAGTTCCAGAAAGAATACATTCTTACAAGTCCAAAAACAGGATTTTGTAATGGTCATGTTTCTCAAGGTATATTATCTTTATCATAAAAAAAATTAAAAAAGGATTAAAACATCAAATATTCTTCATGCGTGCGATTCTGTGCGCACATACCGCAAATAATATGAATTGTATAGTTTAAGCTCAACTAAAAAATAACAAAAAAAATCATTTCTTTTTACTTCATGGAGTTTATAGCAAAACTTTAATGTAGATTAAAAAAGCTAAATAACCTTTGCCAGTGTCCTTATTTTGTTAACAGTGCATTTCATTGCAACAATATATTTCATTGAATTGGTAGAAATATTTACAACTCAACTCAATCTCGTTGCAGTTTTGGAGCAAGGTTAGCCCCGAGAGGTGAGGACTTGGTAGTTGGTAGATTCAGGACGTCCGAAAAATAGTATTCAACAAGTACTCGCACTCAGGCGGGGCCTCATCTCCTAAGATGATTCCTAGAAAAGAATGGATGTCTAAGGGCATCACGAGCTGTTAACCTTTCTGAGGGGTCATATCTAAGTAGCCCCTGTAAGAGATGAATTAGATCCCCAGCCGAATGGTCCACATGTTGCATTATAAGATTCTGCATAAATTTACAACAAATAGTTCATAAAAATTAAAGAGGCTAAAATAATCTTTCAAACACACATCAAGACATGCTTGCAGTAAATTGAAACACAAACCTGAAGACGGGTAAGCTTCTGAACAGCTTTGATACTATCTCTCGAGGTTGCACCCTCTGGCCAATCCAATCTACCCCTTCTAACATACTTCTCAGCATGCCGGCTGAAGATGACAATGAAAATAAATATTACTCGATTTTCATATTTTCCAACGAATATAATAGGAGAAGACATAACAATCATTTTTTCATTTTTTCCAATCCAAATAAAACATGCGTAACAGGATCACTCACTCTACTCTCTTTAACAGATGCTGAGGCATGGGACCAAGAACTCTTTCCATCATTGCAAGGTGCTCCAAATTCTCATGAGTTTGAAACAAAGCCTCACCCTATAAGCCAAGGATCATGAAGCAGCATAAATATTGAGTATAAAATACATCATACCAGTTTCAGTAATAAAGAATACAAGCCCAGAAGCCCACCGTGCACAACTCAACCAAGATACAACCAACACTCCATACATCACAAGGATAACTCCATCCAAGTCCTATCAAAACGCACATGAAAATTATACACTATTGGAAACAAATGCAGCAATTTTACACCAAACTACAACCCTTACCAAGGATGACCTCAGGTGCACGATAATGTCGAGTTGACACAATATAATTCTGTTCTTGACGCTCATAAGTTGTGCTACCAAAGTCAATCACCTTCACAGCACTAGACTTTGGCACCCTTTTACAGTAGGAAGTATCTTTTGGTGATCGAGAAGAATTCTGCAAACAGTAAAGCAATAGTTAAATAACAAAAGGCCAGTTGCACAACTTACATCACAATAACCATTTGCTATATAAAGAACTGAGTAATGTAAACAAAAAAAACCTTGTAATCAGGGACTTTAACATAATCCGGTGAAACAAGGAGAATATTCTCAGGCTTCAAGTCGGTATGAATCAGACGTAAGTCATGCATAACTGAAATTAATATAAACTTTATCAGAGAACAGATGAACAAGAAAGAACTGACACAAACCAAATTACTCCAGTTACACTTTTACATTTTTATCTGTCTGTTATTTTAGAAGAATGCTTACAAATGAAAAATGTAATGACACCTAATGAAGGTTATGACCCTTAACAGACACCCTTTGATAATATTCATCATCACATTAATTGCAATACTAAAATAGAAATAATAATATGTATGGGGGATGGAGAAGAAACTAGCTAAAGTAATTACTACACACATGCTACACATTCCAATAGTTGTCTGCCAATCTCACGGACAAGGTCAATGGGAAATGAGCGGTAATTGTTTTTCCGTAAGAAATCATATAAGCTTGGCCCAAGCTTCTCAAACACCTGTTAAAACCATTTAAATTCACCCACAAGTCTTAACCCCCAAATTATTTGTGAGCTGGGGAAATCAATCCATCACAAATCAATCATATACTTACAATACAGATATGGTTACGATAGTCAAACCAGTTCCGTATTTGCACACAACTGCAAGGAATAAAACCATTTAACAAATGCTACAACGTTTAGGAAAGCTCTTTTACTGTATCAGTATGCAGCAATCGGATTAAACAGTAATTACTACACACCGGTTGCCGCCTTCATCATTTTTTCCAAGCTGTTGTAGCACTTCAATTTCTATCATAGCTGCATCGCGATACTTTTTGATTCCACGAACAATTTTTATAGCAACCATTTCCTTATTCTCCCTGTCCCAGCATTCCAAAACCTGACCAAAGGTACCTTCACCCATTTTACTATGGATCTTATCTGCAAAAGTAAGGACCAAATTATTCATGTGCTCGCTTTCAAACATTATAGGACATTATGATCCCAAAGATCAGCAACACAAGGTTATAAAGGATCAACATTATGAAATCATAAGCACAGAAATCATTGTATTGAACTTTAAAATGCAAAACATAAAGAGAAACAAAACCTATATAAGGAACATTTTTACTATGACTTGAATAGGGTAATTAACAGATGTAAATTTCTTTAGTGATAGCAAGTGTAATTACAGCGTGAAGTTAAATTATCTCCAATCGCAAACATGTAATGTCCATCTTTGTCATCTTCTCGCCATGGGGGGGAACCATTTCGAGCAACTCCTTTTGGAAATAGAGAAGAACTAATAGTGTTGTCTGAGGGTGCGCTCAAAGAAGCAAAGCTTGTCAAATTCCCAACCTCTTGTCCACAAAACATTCCTACCTGAGCCTACACACACCATTCATTTATACACCACTAGATATTAAATCAAATTTCTTCTTACCCAAATGCCCATACTCCAAACCACAACCCTTGAGAGAATTGGAAAAAAAAAAAAAGGGGGCGTAAACTATTAAAGAAACACCTTATCAAATAAAACCATATAAAAACCCAAAAGATTCAAGAACAAACTCCAAATCCAGTAGCCACTGAATGCTCTAAACTAATTATTAGAAACAATTACAAAATGCATTATTGATGAAGTTTGGTAAAATAACAATAATACAATTATAAACAGAGACGTCATCAAATTAATCTAATAGGATTCAAACAAAAAAGATTAGCACCTGATGCAAATTACGCTTTACGGAAACATATGTTCGTATATACACCAATCTAATAAATTTTCAACAAAAAAAAAAAAAGAACGTCAAAAGTTCTTGCCTTTGACATAAAATTAATATCCGATATAGAACCTCCATTAGATTGACGTAAAATAACAGATTTTGAAAAAATTAGATTTTGTGGGAATTATTAAATATGAAAGGCAATTTTTTTACGAAGATTAGCCAATAAATTAGTCTAAAATGCAACGGCTGTTCAAGTAAACATCAAATCGATATATGCACGAACCACAAAGTTTGAGCCATACCTGATCTAGCATACCTAACAAAAATAATACAAAAGTCCACCAGATCTAGCACAGAAAAAAATAAAACTGAATCAGATCTGAGAGCTTCGGATCAGAAAGAATACCTTTGGGACCTGAGGAACGTCCCATCCCAAACGCGCCCTCTTTCGGGGTCGCCGATCGAGGTGAGTGAGAGGAAACTCCGTCACGCGTTCCATTTCCATGGCCGTCGAAGCAAGCAGGAGCAGATCTAAGAAGAAAAATATAAAGAGAAAATCGAGATCGAAGAGAAACCAATCGAAGAAGAGAAGAGAGGTTTGTTTTGAGATAAGGGAAAGCTTGAAACCTAACCCTAATTTTAACCTAACAACGCGGCGTGAGGCGGTTGAGATGAAATCTGGCCGTCCACGTGTCTCGTTTCTTAGCCGTGCTTTGACCAATCCTTGTTTGTCTAGCTATTTTAGCTAATTCTAACGTAAGCCAATCGGGGTGGGTTTTTTAACTAGTGTTAGGTGTATTTTAACTATGGTTGAGTTAATTCACCCAAAAAAAAAAAAAACTATGGTTGAGTTAGCTTCGTTTGGACGGTGAGTATTATGTCACTTTTTACGCGCTCTTCAGATACGCGTTCTATTTGCTACTTCCGAACGTATACTAAACTTTTGTGCCCATGGAACGTGTGGGATTTGATTGGTTATGCAGAAGATTACGTGTCATTATTTTTATCTAAGTTTTTTCGGTTCTAACCTATATTTAGTGAACAGAATTTCAGAAAAAAAAAATTAATACAGCATTTTTTAAATGGTACGGTAAATTCTTGAGATTTTGTTAAAATAAAGTAGTATTGGTTGTAGTTTTTCCAATAATTTCATGTCCTTTGTTTATTTCAACTTTTTTTTAGACACATTAAATAAGATAATTTACTTCAAATACTAACTAAGCTGCATTTTGATATCTATCATAATTTTTCTAACCAATCAACTAATGATATCAAATTTTGCATCAATGCTTAAATTTTCAAATTCAAATCTTCTTTTATACAAATTGAGAGTTAAAAAAAATCCAAAATTATTCTATATCTATCAACTTTGTCAAACTGTTGTGACAAAAATAAAAATAGACAATCTTTAAAAAATTATTTTTTTCATAGAAAATGTTAGACATGACACAAAAAAATATATCCACTAGCCCTTTCAAAAGCTCATTTAAAATACTTATTCACTTTATCTTGAATAATCCATTTATGCATATTAATTTTTTATTAATAAAAACATTAATAATATGTTATTTTGACACCTCACTTGCTAAGCAATTTGGTGCATATAAAATTAATATATAAAAAAGTTCATTATAATACTTATTCACTTCATCTTGAACAGTTCATTTAGACATATTAATTTTTGTATTAATAATAATATATTTTTTGACACATCACTTGCTAAGCAATTTGGTGCATGTAACTTTAATATATAAAAAAGATAGATTATTATATTGACAGTTTACATTTTTTTTAAGTTAAAGCTGAATTTTATGAATAGAATATAATATATTTATTTCGTTAAACTCTGTTTAAATAGATTGGTATTGCATTGCAGTAAATCTATTTTGTAAATTAGATTGGTATAATTAAATGAACATGTAAAATTAGATAAAGAAGATTGCTACCAAAGATAAAAATATTGATATCGATAGAAATATCAAATGTCAAAAATACATAAATGTTGATAGAAATATTGATAAAATATTGATATCAATAAAAATTAAAAAAAAAATAAGATAAATTTATAAAACAAATATAAAAATTTTAATGAAATTTTAAAATATATTTATTTATTAAATATTTTATTTTTATAATTATAAAATTAAAAAAATATTGAGCGAATTTATATTTCTCATAATGAAAACACTTTGAGCACTTATAATAAAAATATTATCATTAAGCGATGAATAGTTCATTAATTATAATAATAATACAAGTATATAATTACTTAATATGACTCAATATACCATATAAAAATTTTTGGTGGTTGAAAATTTTGATTATCTTTCTCATTCTCATTTTTAGTAGTGTATCGTGAAAAATATTGATCGAAATACACATCTCTTTGATAGATTTATATGTAACCGTTAATATACCAACCATGTAAATTTGATATTACATTTAATTATCCTTGCTGATAATTATAATATGGATATGATATTGGTTGAGTATGTAAATAATTGATATCTACGTATGATTTAGATTGATAATGTATCCATAAGTTATACTTAATGACATTCTATAAACATTTACTAAATCTCAGTTATATTTACTTTCAACTTTTATTGATCTAGTTCACAAAAAATATTTTCATTGATCTAAAATTTGTGAAAAAAATTTATTTTTTTGTTGTGACATTTTTATTGTACCACTTTTTCTACATATATAGTCTTTTCATATAGCACAAATTCCTAGTCTAGCATTTCTACATCCATGATTTTTATCTTACATTTCATTATTTTTCTTTTAAAAGTATAATTATAATTTGATTAAAAAAAAAGAAATGTGCATGTTGTATTTGACATAATATTTAAAAGCATATTATTTTTTATAAATAATTAAAAAATATTATTTTTTATATTTTATAAAAATTTATAATACTTTTAAAATTATATAAAAAATTAATATTTTCAAAATTTATATGAAAATTTTTAATTGTTTTTTTATAAAAATTATGAAAATTTTAACTGAAATTATAAATTTTTTTTACTAAATTGTGAAAAAATTAATATGAAAAATTTAGTGAAAATATCGAAAAAAAAAATTTCAACAAAAATTATAACAATTTTTGGGGTCAAATATCCTATCCATCCTATGAAAAAAAAAATTCAATTTTTTCATCCTTCATTCATTGCTACACAGAGATTGGCAAGGTGGACACACGCGCTAGAGGTGAGGTTGTGGGAAGCGCACACGGTGAACATCGAAAAGAAACAAATGGAGAGCCTGTTTGGCTTGTGTGTCACTTTTTAGATATTGTTTATAGATTTTCAGGAAGAAAAAAAATATAAAATTTTAATTTTCTCTATAAAGTTGCAAGAGAAAAGTTGATGGCGAAATTGTCCAATCAAATTTTGATTTTTTTGGATGGTTATTTCATAATAATTTAATTAAATTGATTTTAAAAAATTGAAAATTAATAATCGAATTTTAAAAGGGAAAAAACGATAAAGCGATTCATATAAAATTGACTAAAATATAAATAATTAAAAATATATTTTTAAAGTTAATTAATAAATTATTATAATTTTATTTTTAAAATTTAAAAATTTTAAAATTTAAATCTAAACTCAACTTAAAATCAACCATTCAATTTAGTCCGATCAAACCATTATAAAATCAGATTCAATTTAATATTAAATTGAATTAAAATTATCAAACAAATTAATAATTAAATCGTGATTAATTATGGTTAAAATAAAACAGTTTTGATAAATTTAGAAAATGTGTGCGGTCTATGGTGTGTGAAAAAGAAGTATTCAAACTACATACTTTTAAGAATAAATATGTTTCTTCTACTCAATAAACTTTTCTTCTACTCAATAATTAATTTCTAATACCGTTTTGAAAAATTAATTTAATGAAAAATATTCTGGTTTTTATTTTTCTTCTAGAAGAAAATTTTTAAAAGTGAGAATTAGAGGCATAAGTTTTCGTCAGCTCAATATTTATATAGGTGGTAGAAGATCTAAAGAGGTTTAGTTTCTTTCTTCCTTTTTATAATTTAATTAAATTGATTTTAAAAAATTAAAAATTAATAATCAATATTTAAAAGGGAAAAAACGATAAAGTTATTCAAATAAAATTGACTAAAATATAAATAATTAATAAATATATTTTTAAAAATAATCAATAAATTATTATAATTTTATTTTTAAAATTCAAAATTTACAAATTTAAATTTAAACTCAATTCAAAATCAACCGTTCAATTTAGTCCTAACATACCATTATAAAATCAGATTAGATTTAATATTAAAATTGAATTAATTTTAAATTATCAAACTAATTAATAATTAAATTGTGATTAATTTTTGTTAAAATAAATCGGTTTTGATATATTTAGAAAATGTACGTGTGCGGGATATGGTGTGTGAAAAAGAAGTATTCAAACTACATACTTTTAAAAATAAATATGTTTATTTTACTAACTAAACGTTTCTTCTACTCAAAAAATTTCTAATACCGTTTTGAAAAATTAATTTAATGAAAAATAATAAATCACATAACAAAACAAACAGTAAATGCACAGTATGTGACTCGCCGAATACAATTTTTTTTTTTTTTATCATGTGTAGTATGTAAAAAGTTTCAATATTCTTGGAAATAAAGTCCAATTGCAAGGTATCGTTGCCATGTAGACTATATATGAAGATTTTTTTTACAAAAATAAACGTATTAAATATGGAGTTTGTCTTAATTATATTGTTTATGGCTGTCTGTGTTTGAATATAGTTTAGAATATAAAAATAAAAATTATCTAATTAAGGGGCAAAAAAACGGTGGAAAATGGTGTACTGTTTGTCGTCCAACTTTATGAATAATGGCAATGGTGGGCGACTATAAATTTGGTTTAGTCATAAGTGACAGTCCATGTCACACAATCTGATCGCTATAATTTTGGTAAGCAAAATGTACGAGTGCTGAATTAAACCGGATATTCTTTTTTTTTTAATTATCAATATTAACTTCATTATATTTGGGGAGAGAGAATTTTACTCAAAGCAAAGTTTTAATTCTAAATTTTAAATATATTTTTAATAGTTTTCCTACTATATTAAATCTACAAATACTTAAAAAAAAAAAAAGATTATTCAAGCTCAAAACTAATAAAATAATAGTAATTATTATTATATATATATTTCAGTACAATTAAAGTTGGACCGACCTACAATACAATAATATATTCAAACTTAAGAATGATGATACAGTATAGACTTTGCCCCATGCCTTAGAACTCCCTATTTGTAAGATGCATAATTTGGTCAATGGCTTAAATAAAAAAAGAATAGAATAAAATTCTCAAATAATAAATAGGTGCTTTCTTGTTTTTGTTGTTGAATATAATAAATGGGTGTCTTTTTTTTTTTCTTTGTGTAATATAATAAATGGGTGTCTTAGTACTAAAGAAATGGTCAAGCACCTAATTATTTTTCTTTAAACCCATCCATTTCTTGGTTAGGCCTTTGCTGTCTTTATTAATTGACGGACCCGATTAATTAAACATCCACCATGAGCATTTATTATTTGAGTTCTTTATTAATTCACATTTGGATATATACAATAGTGCTCTAATAATGATATTTTCAAATTTTTAAATAGAAAATAAATAGGTTTAATTATTTTAAATTGTTAGATTAAGGATTTTTGATGATCAAATTTACTAATAATCTTTATTTTTTTTTTCATCTAAACTGCACTGTAATTATATATATTTGATAGGGGAAAATAAAAAATAAAAAAATATAAAGCATTTGGCTTTTCACCAAGGGCCGTAGCCGCAAAAAGCTAACATTCACGACCGACCAGCCAAAGTCCGTTGCGAAAAGCTAGACGTTTTTTTAGCATATTTGTATATTTATACAGGGGGACACTTGGTTACATATGCACAATAGTTTGATAGCATTGTTATTACCAACAAAAAAAAAAGTTTTATAGCATTTTTTATGACATTTATGATAGTCAAATAGTATTAGAGTCTGCCGAACTTAAAAGAGTCCATATGAGTTAGAAGTGTGCAAAAAAAATCCACTAACTGATAAAATTGACCGATCAAATAAAATCTAATTTGTTTGGATCGGTTATTTTAGTATAATTAGATTAGATCGGTTTTGAAAATTCAAAGTCTTTTTTTTTTGGTAATATTGAAAATTCAAAGTCGATAGTTAATTTTGTTCGGTTTTTTATGTTAAAAACCGATCTAAACATAACTGATTATTTTTTTTTTCAAGCGCCTGGTTCCATGATTTCAATTTTTTTTTCAAGTAGCCCAGCAGGCAAACCTNTGCAGTCAGACCCTGCCAGGCGCGACCCCAGGCGCTTGGTCCTGCAATTATTTTACAAAGAATATGGCAATTAGTTTAATATTACTGGTATGTAGGCTTTGTTGTATTAACTTAAATTTAGAGTTTGATTACTAGATTATTGTATTAGTATAGTAATTTTATTTTGTTTTGTTTAAGTTTAATATGTTTATTTGTCCTGTTATTTTTTTAATAATTTATTTGTTAGATTTTGAAAAAAAAAATGTAATTTTTAAAACAAAGTTTAAGCCCAATAAATTTTTGGCACAAAAGCTCAAATGTCAAATNGTCCAATATTCAAAGTAAAAAAGTTTAAAAATTAAATTTTAAAAAGTAAAAAAATTAAATAAAAGTTAAAGCCAAACCGATATAATTCAATTAGTTTTGACATCTAGATCAGATTTGATTGAAAAAAATAAAACCGATTACTAATTGAATCGGATTAGTTATTTTCAAAATAAATCAGTTTCAAACCGATGAACACTCCTACTCTTGACCATGCACACATTATGGTGCATCTCCCACATATCTCTTTCTATTTATAAGCTTGCAAAGGAAAATGAAGACAAAACAAGAAAGGTATGGGCTTGCATGATTTGAGAAGCAAAATGAAGAGGAAATCCTGGCTTCACGTGGGTAGCTTGGCATGTAGCAAGGCATGGCTCTCTCTCACCATGAAGCAGCACCAAATCTGCTGACTTGGCAGCGGTGCACCTGGACTTCACACTGACATGGCATTGTTAATAGGCGTCACAAAATGAATTGGAGGGGTACTAGGTCTTTTTTGATAAAATGGAGGGGTACTAGGTCATAAGTTCTTTTTTTCCCTCTCTTTTAGGACCATGTCAAAGTTTCATTCTTTTAATTTTCATTTTGCCAAGAATGATATATAATAACACATATAATCATTTTATATACATATCTAAAAAACCATACAACTTTCTCAAACAATGGTCTAAATTTGAATTCCATAGAAAAAAAAAGGCCAATATGCAAATTTAAAGGTATTTTTAGTGGTACAAAAATAATACATATAAGAATTCTTT
This sequence comes from Ochetophila trinervis, assembly GCA_003254975.1. NCBI lineage: Eukaryota > Viridiplantae > Streptophyta > Magnoliopsida > Rosales > Rhamnaceae > Ochetophila > Ochetophila trinervis. The sequence goes on from QANX01001602.1 coordinate 60,139, forward strand.
ATAAACTTTATGGATATGTTTGTTTGACCGGATAAAGAAGGAGATTTTATTTTTATCTCTTATCCGGTGTTTGATAATAACATGAGATTTGAATTAGAAAATCCGATTCTAAATCCAATCAAGGTAATTTCTAATCCTGGAAAGAGTCATAGGATAAGAAGACTTGGACTTAGATTTCTTAGAATTCGCAATTTGGCTGCTCCCGAAGGCGAATCAAGCTGCTCCCTTCTCCTTCAACAGATTTGCTTCAATCTTTGTGAATCAGGTTTTCATTTTTTGCCGGCCCACCTTCCATTCCCTTCAACAGATCTTGTTAGCTCCTTCTAAATCTGACGCGCACACACAAGTTTGTCTAAACATCATATTTTTCTATTCCATTTTTTGCCCAACATTGTAGCTCTCGGCTACCCATAATTTTTTTTTTAATTTTTTGGCACCAACTAGTACTATTTCATCTGGTATTGCAATTTTTAACGAATTTATTATTATGTTTTTCCATATATTTTTTTTTGAAAGTGTAATACATCGTAAACAAATCTTTCGATTGTGAAAATGAAATGCTTGGTTGAAAGAAATCTCTATCGTAAATCATGGAGACAAGATGTTTGATGAAATGCTTAGCTGAACACGGTTGTGAAAATGAACCCTGAAAGGTTCAAATTTGATTTCCAGTTTTTGTTTAATTCTACTTCTGATATTATATGTAATTTGGTCCTGCAATGAAAAGTTTTTACATCTGCTATAGGTGCCGTGATATGCTTAATTGACTGAAGATTACTTTTTCTATGCTTTTATACTTTTTACAGATGTGGTGATATACTTTTTCTTTAAGTGTTGTGATATACATCTGCATTATACTTTTATACTTTTTGCCTGTCAAAGTTCCAAATTTTAATCCAATTAGCGATTTTAACTACAAGTACATTGCCTTATGTATTCCATGGAAACTCATAATAAAAATGTGTTATCTTGTCTTGTATGAACTACAGATTGCAAATCATCTTAAATATGTACTAACTAAATAATTGATTGGTCCATTCACTGGTTACAAGAATCCTATTCACATGGAAGAAATGTGACACCCGAATTTTACTCTTGACATCAAAAGAGAGAATTTTACATATTGATCGTCACTTTTTATCATTGCAGATTGAAATGGGAAGCACCAGTGTGTAGGGCCAAGGGATTATTCAAAGAAATGATGAATTTATTGCTTGATGAATTTGTTCACCTCCTTGTGTTTAATCATTCAGGCTATTCACATTGGATGTATTACATGAGTCAATACCTTTGTTACATAATGCAAATTTAATATTTTCTTAATGGCATGATATTATGTTTTATTAAATTTGTAATTAGAAATATGTTACAATATATTTAAATTAATAATTTATCATGTTTATTTAAATTAATAATTAAAATTACATTATATAATATAATTTATAAAATATAAAATATATTATTAAATTAAAATACAATCTAATTTGAGACTGCACGAAACACAGGATATCGAATCCTGTTATGTAGTCCGATACTGCACTAAATACATGACAGAATTTAAGAAATTCAATTCTGCTATATCTAATCCGATTTAATTCTATTAGCTATATCTGATCCGATCAAATTCTGCATTTCAAATGCAGCTTATAAGTTATAACGTCTCAATGAGTAATAAATAAAATAAAAAGAAGTTCATTTTATTAATCGTTTATTTGCTCTATCAAATTTCAACTTTAGAGTTGTTGCAAAAGTCTTATATTTTCTTATTATATAAAGATGCCTTTCCAAATTGTCTATCTATATAATGCTTTCTCCTATTTCCACAGTGATTAAAACAATTTTATATTCCAAGTCAAACATTATGAAAGAAACATACACACACATATATATATATATATTTCTAATTAGGTAATTCTGAGACTTCATAGTTTCAAGACACAAATTTATGTGAAATACATAGAACCCACATAATATGACAACTTTTGTACCACCTATATATATATATATATCTGTTGACCATAGTAACAAAACAAAACCATGTTGGATCCATGGACTGTCTTTGCAATTCTCTTCCTCATCTTCACAATCTTCCTCATCAAATGGAACTTGTTCAATCCAAAACCCCCCAAAAAATCACCTCCTTCACCACCAACCTTCCCAATACTTGGAAACCTTCACCGAATAGGAAGCTCACACCCACACAGATCACTCCAAAAGCTAGCTCAGCAGTATGGTCCTCTCATGCAGCTTCACTTTGGCAGCAGACCAGTGCTCATAGTCTCATCATCGGACGGTGCTCGCGAGATCATGAAGACCAACGATCTAATCTTTTCCAACAGACCCAAATTCTCAATAGGCCATAGACTTCTCTACCAAGCAAAGGACATAACAACAGCTCCTTATGGTGAGTACTGGAGGCAGCTCAGAAGCATATGTGCTCTCCACCTTCTCAGCAGCAAAAGGGTTCAGTCTTTTCGAACCGTTAGAGAAGAAGAGGTCGGTTTGCTCGTGGAGAGTATCAAACGGCAATCTCTTGAGCAGTCGTTGGTGGTGAATCTGAGCGATATGCTTGCTCTGCTCACCAACGACGTGATTTGCAGAGTCGCTTTTGGGAAAAAGTACAGCGGAGATGAAAATGGGAAGAGGTTCAAGGAGTTGATAAGCGAGCTGATGAAGTTGTTGGGTGGTTTCCACGTGGGAGATTATATTCCTTGGCTTGCTTGGATTCACAGAGTCAGTGGACTCGATGCAGAGGTAGAGAAAGTTGGTCGAGGGTTTGATCAATTTCTTGATGGTGTAGTCAAAGAGCATGAGAATAGTTTTGATACAAAAGGGTTGGGATTGAATGAAGATAGATTGGACTTGGTGGATGTCATGCTCCAAATTCAAAGGGATAATGAAATGGCTGGCTTTTCCATTGATAGAGAAAGTGTTAAAGCTGTTATCTTGGTAAGGCTCTGTTCCAAAGTTTCTGTTTTGTAATCATTAAATTAGTTTTGCAAGTGATATATATAGTTAATTACTAAATAGCATATATGATATATAGTAATAATTAATCATCAACATCTGACTTATAAAGACAAATAACATATATTTATATTATCATTAATATGGTGACAAAAACTAAGTACAATTCAATTAAAACAAATATTTTTCTTCTTAAATTTTGCTTCTTTGGAGTACAGTTACGTCTATAAATGAGATAACATTATCTATAAAATGATATAACATTATTTATAAATAAAATAACATTGTCCATAAATAGAGTAACATATTAATATTACTTCATTAAGAACACTACTTCATTTACGGACAATATTACTTTATTATTAATTTTGATAATGATATTTTATTATAAATAATTTTATTTTATTTAAAAATAATAATATTTTATTTATAAATAATATTATTTTATTTATAAACAGTGATTATATCAATATATATTTGTACCGCATAAAATTCTTTCCTCATGTATATCTATTAAAAAAATATATAAAACATCCATTTTATATTCATAAATAAGCTTTTTATATGTCCGTCCCTTAAAATATTTTATAATATAATGAAATGAGTAGTACCTAAAGATGTTGCCCATATACTAAGAATATGTTCTCTCTCTTATTAAGAGTCTATTTCCACTGCACCCACGTGATCAAATGATTACCCACAGTGTGAATTCCTATGCTATAATCAGGAAGAAGTTGAAAAATGAAATCTCATGTGAATGGATATATTATATGCTATTTAACTGAATTTGGAGGTTATTAGAGAAAAAATAAAATAAATAAATAAACTGATGAATTTGGAGGTCATGCTATACAAGAGAGATAAAACAGAAAATTGCGACCGCCAAATTCTGGTTAACTTGAGAAACGGGATGATTTTCATCAATCAGACCAAAAGCACTTAATTAGTCTCTTACTCTTTTTTTATTTCTTTTATTACTTTATAATTTAGTCCTCTCTACCATCTTAGTACTACATTTTCAATGTAACTTAATAATTACTTCATCAGATTTTCAATTATCAAAAAAGTTGTTTATAATTTTTTCTTAAGAAATCCTGTACGTCGAGTATATTTATTGTTAAAAAATAATAATCAAGAAACTGTACTGATCAGAGTGACTTGAGAAATCGTTTCAGTACACATATAAAAACTTTTCTCCTGCATGATTTGGATGACGAGAGAGTTTAGAACTTCTTGGTATTTCAAACTAGTAAAACGTTTTGCAATTGTCTAACTATATATGATTTTACATGTTTTTTGATCTTGGTGTGTGTCATCTTGGTCTGTCACACAGAATATGTTTGTTGGTGGAACTGATACAACTTCCACGGTATTAGAATGGGCAATGTCTGAGCTCTTAAGACATCCAAGAGTTCTAAACAAACTGCAAAACGAGCTTATGGAAATCAGCAATGGAAAACCAGACATAAATGAAGACGACATAGAAAAGATGCATTACTTGAAAGCGGTAATCAAAGAGACTCTTCGTTTGTATCCTCCGGTGCCATTGCTCGTTCCTCGCGAATCGGCTCGAGATATCAACATAAATGGCTATGATATAGCAGCAGGGACAATGGTGATTACCAATGCTTGGGCACTAGGAAGAGACCCAAAGCTGTGGGAAAAAGCAGAGGAGTTTGAACCAGAGAGGTTTTTGAATTCTTGCATCGATTTCAAAGGCCAAGATTTCCAATTCATACCATTTGGAGCTGGAAGGAGAGGTTGTCCTGGAACTTTGTTTGGAATGGCCATAGATGAGCTTTGTCTGGCAAATCTTGTACACAGATTCAATTGGGAATTGCCTGATGGAGTGAAAGCTCAGGATTTGGATATGACAGAGTGCATTGGTGCTACTATCCATAGAGAAGTTCCTCTTCTTGCTGTTCCAAGTCCAAGATTTTGATAATGGAAGCAGGTTTTGTTAGTGTGAATTAAACTTTTCCTTAATGTTGTTTGTTTCTCAACAAATTATGGTAATCCTATGTGTTGGTTTGAGCTCTCTCTCTCTCTCTCTCTATATATATATATATATATTTGGTGTTTAATGTAAGGGTGGGTTTGATAATTAATTATTTTAAACAGAAAAAAGTATGAATCAAAACTATAAATTAATATCTGTTCTCTCTCTCTTTTTTTTCTTTGTAAAAAAAATTAATATATGTTGATTATGTTTTAAGATATTAATAGATAAGTTAAAAAGAATCTTAAATTGAGAAGTATTTATCTTAGACACGATTTAAAATCTCTGTTTGTTTGTTTGTTTTTTTTTTTTTTTTTTCCTTTTTGTCTATTATGAAGTTGAAGCGCACTGGTCCTTGAAATTACGACAACTTACCCAATTTGAGAGGCATCTTTGTCCTCGAGCCGTTAGAGAAGAAGAACAATTAACCTTGTCGGAGGAGGATACATTAAACGACAGACTTATTCAATGTTGTTGCCAGTGAATTTGAGTCTAAATTGTTTGCTGTGCTTATTTGATGTTTTCCCACAAGTGATATACTTTAAAACAGTAATGAAAGAGAGTTAATTCAAATAATGTCCAATCAAGCAATATAAAATAGTTCAGTCCAATCCAGTTTATAAAGGGACCATAAGATTATATGCTCCAATAGCATTATTAATTCCTTGCGAGTTAGCTCCAGGTATGATATAGCAGCAGGGACAATGGTGATTAACAATGCTTTGTTAGCAAATCTTGTACGCAAGTTTGATTGGTCACTGCTTGATGGAGCAAAAGCTCAGGATTTGGACATGACAGAGTGCACTGACTGTACTATTCACAGAAAACTTCCTCGTCTTGCTGTTGCAACTCCATTTTGTTGAAGGAGGACCATTTGGTAAATTGTTTAATGTGTGCTTATAATGTTGTCAGAACTTAATAGTAATTTGGTGGATGTATGGCACTGCTGTGTCTATGATTAGATATGTATTGAGAGGTCTTGATGTCTAAGAATGTGAAATTTTGTTCGCACATTTTTAATAATTATTCAAAGACTATGTATTCTTTTTCAGATACACTTCAAACTGACAACACCAGCATCATGGAGGTGAAGAAATGACAACACTACTTCGTTCCCATCTCATCGAGAGATCTCTACTGTGGCTATGTGGGCTCATCGAGTCACCATGGAGCTATTGTACAAAATCCGAGTTTGACAATTTATCAAACACATTGTAAGCACAATTTTTCAAGATCCAATAAACAAGCACTCCAAAATTTCTACTACACAAAGTTAACTATATAGAAAATAGAAAACAAACTGTAACAAATTAACAATCAAGATATAAGATTTATGTGGTTCAGCACTAAAAATGCCTACATCCATGGGATGGTGATTGTGTTCCACTATTGAATCAAATGAGTACAAAATAGTTTTCACTCCACAGTGCAATAAACAACAAACAACAAAAGCTCAAGCTAATTTAATACAAAAAAGATATTACCACAAAAGAGTCAATTTCTCTTTGTCATGCTCACAAAAAGAAAACTCATCATTTTGCTTTTTTCTTCATTGCTTGCCTTAGCTTGAGATACTTAAGAGCTCTCACAAAGGTTGTTTCAACTCTCCCCTTTCTTTCTCTATCTTCTCTCATTCGATTTTGAGACCAAAAAAGCTTAAAAAATAGCTTCCAAGAAGAATGACGAAATTGCCTTTAATGAAAAGCCTAAATTGCAGTCACATGCCACAAGAACTTCATGACATGGCTCCTTACATGTGACTGATGGCTTGCATGGAAGTTTCCGTTGCCCTACTAGCTCGTCACAAAATTTTCATCATCAAGTTTCAAACACATGATTAACTGTGTCTGAGTCTTAATTCTAATACCATTTATTAAAATTTGGGTTCCACAACAAAAACTCTTATGTACCTTTTAGAATCTCTATATTGAACTAATGTGTGATTTTTTTTATATTTTTTTTTTCACTCCTATGCTACTAAATTATTGAAAGAAAAAGTTTTTGTTTGGGACCATGGATTTTGGATTCTTTCATTGATTTAAAAGCCAAATGCAAGAGACCCCAGGTAGAGGACAAACAAGAGAAGTGGTTTATTCTTTCAATAATTTCAAAGGCCAAGAATATTTCCAATTTAATTCAATTGTCCACTGCCACACTAGTCACAGCTTTTGTACGAGGAAATGATGTTCATAAAGTTTGATTGGGAATTGTATGATGGAGCAGAAGCTCAGGATTTGGATATATGGCAGAGTGGGCTAGTTCTACTATCCTCACAAATGTTGCTCTTCTGTGTAATTAACCATGAACATCAATAAACTAATTACAATATTAAATATGTGCCTGTGTCATGCCCCCAGCGCCAACATCCAAAAATTTCAAATTTTCACCAAATTAATTTAACCATATCCAACACCATTCTATGCAAAATAAATAAATAAATCTCATCTCCTTTTCTCTTCTCAACCTTTGATCATTTTTTTGGTGTGAAATTTCAGCCTTTGATCATTGTTCCATGACCTTTGTGTCTCTCTAACTGTGTTCATTGTCACTCTATTTTTTCTCTCTAAAAATTTTCTTATTCGTCTTGAGGATTCTTATATTTATGTAGAAACTAAATTGAAAAGTAATCAAATATTTATAAATATATATATATATATATTACAAATTAATAAACTAAATTGAGATACATTGAAAATATAATAAGGAACCTGTATATGACATCTTTGATAATACTCCGAGGTCTGTGTAATATTATAGTTTTCTTAAGAACGATTTCGTCTCCACCAATGGTTCGTTGACGATCGTCTCCCAGGATACAACGGACACTTCCAATCTTTGATTTTAGCACTAACAATGATTTAACTTCGAACTTGGAAAATACTTAAACTTTACCACCACTCTTACTTATCACCACCAAAAAACAGATGATGATCTCTTCAATTTCTATTTCACTTATCTGTATTTTCTCTGTATTTCTAACCTTAAAACAATACATATATATAGTAAACTAAAATGTAACTGAAAAACAAACAATTAAAAAAAAAATAAAACCTATTTAATGTATTCATTAAAAGTGATTGTTGCAAAACTAAAAAGTTTTGTAACGGTAACTGTTACAAACCCAACAATCTCTCACATGAATAAATTAAACTAGCCTCATTCTATACATAGGTGATAAAGCTCTACAGTTGGAGTTTGCATAGGATATGTAGATGTTACTCTTTGAAGCTTCCCTTGTGAAAATGTATTTACTTTACTGATTAAATGGTAGACATGATGTCCTTGAACCATTATATCATTTATGTAAATGATGATACACCTCACACAGGACCCCTTCATGATATTTTCCAGTTCTCACTATTATGTTCGTTTTGGCCATGAACATCGTCCTGGTTCTGCAAGAGTTTAAAGAATTGTGCCCACCACAATTCTCCTTGAAGCAGCCTTCTTCACTCCCATATAAGTGATTCTTCTGTTTCCATATAATCCTCATATATTACCAAACATCTGAGAATCATTAAAAGTATAGCTTAACCTTATATCTATCACTGTTTTATCATAGGAATGGGTAAGGGTAAAAAAACTCCCACAGTGATCCATACCAATTTTTACAATTGCGTTATCCTGTTGAACCTAGATTTTGGGATCTCTAGTCACATAGGTCGGGTTTCCATCATATCGACTTTTCTTTCACGGGCTTCAATCTCAGTCCCCTCAATGACTTCACAACTAGTTCTCTATTTAACCCATTGGTTAGTGGATCCGCAATATTTTCTTTTGACTTTACGTAGTCTATAGAAATCATTCCAATTGAGATTAACTGTCTAATGGAATTGTGTCTTCGACGTATATGTCTTGACTTTCCATTATACATGATATTCTGTGCCCTGCCAATTGCAGATTGACTATTGCAATGTAAGCTTATTGCAGGCATAGGTTTCGGCCATCGTGGAATGTCCTCTAAAAACTGACGTAACCATTCAACCTCTTCTCCACAGATTCTATAGTGGAACGAGCTATAACTGTTTGTTTGGAGGACTTCCATGTTACAGCTGCACCATCCAATGTAAATACATATCCACTAGTGGACTTTGAATTCTTTATATCAGAAATCCAACTAGCATCACTATATCCTTCTAATATAGCTGGATATTTTGTGTAGTGCAGTCCGTAATCACGAGTATATCGTAAGAACCTTAGTACTCGCATTATCCCTTTCCAATGATCTTGGTTTGGATTACTCGTGTATCTACTTAGTCTACTTATTGAGTAGACTATATCCGGTCTAGTGGAACTTATCAGGTACATTAGACTACCAATCACCCTAGAATACTCCACTTGGAAAACACCATCTTCTTTATTCTTGGAAAGATGTAAATTCATATCTATGGGTGTTCTAGCTATACCAGTATCCTCTTTACTGAATTTATCTAGTATTTTATCTATATAATGTGACTGACTAAGAATGATTCCATTCGAAGACCTAGAAATTTTAATTCCCAGTATCACATCTGCAAGCCCCATGTCTTTCATATCAAACATTGTATTTAACAAAGCTTTGGTAGTTTGGATCATATTATCGTTACTACCCACAATAAGTATGTCATCTACATATAGACATAAAATGACATATCCATCGTCTATATCTTTTATATAGATACACTTGTCACATTCATTTATTTTGTACCCACTTTCCAACATGGCAGAATCAAATTTCTGATGGCATTGTTTTGGAGCTTGTTTTAGACCATACAAAAATTTCACCAGTCTACAGACTTTTCTCTCTTGTCCTGGAGCAGAAAAACCCTCAGGTTGTTCCATATAGGTCACCTCATCAAGATTCCCATTTAAAAATGCCATTTTTACATCCATATGATGTATCTCTAAATTACGTAAGGCTGCTATGGCAATCACCATCCTTATGGAATTTATTCTCGTCACTGGTGAATATGTATCAAAATAATCAAGGCACTCCTTTTGCTTGTAACCCTTTATTACTAGCCTTGCCTTGTATTTATCAATAGTTCCATCTGCTTTCATTTTTCTCTTGAAAATCCACTTGTAACCCAAAGGTTTACAACCACGAGGTAGATCCACTAACTCTCAAGTATGGTTTTGTAAAATGGAATCTATTTCACTTTTGATTGCCTTTTTCCATAAAGGACATTCATGAGAGTTTATAGCTTCCTGAAAGCTTTGAGGTTCTCTCTCGCGCATGTAAGTAAGAAAATCTGGACCAAAAGATTTTTCTGTTCTTATTCTCTTACTACGTCTAAGCTCAACCTCATCATCTTGTCCATGATCACTATCTGGACTATCATCATAGACATATTCAAATGTTCGTTTTGACGAACTTGGTTCCTCATCAGATTTGTATGGAAAATTATGCTCGAAAAATGTAGCATTTCTCGATTCCATTATTGTATTTTTGTGTATATTTGAAATCTCATATCAGTACACAAGAAATCGATATGCACTATTGTTTTGTGCATAACCAATAAAAATGCAATAAACTGTTTTTGGACCTATCTTTACTCTCTTTAGAATAGGTACAACTACTTTGGCTAGACACCCCCACATTCGTAAATAATTGTAGGAAGGCTGTCTACCATGCCAAAGCTCATAAGGTGTTTTCACCTATTTCTTCTGGGGCACCTTATTTAAAATGTAATTCACTGATAAAATAGCTTCCCCCCACAAGTTCTGAGGTAACCCAGAACTTAACAGCATTGCATTCATCATTTCCTTGAGGGTTCGATTTTTCCGTTCTGCCACACCATTGGTGTAACATCCCGTTTCAAGAAGATACTGAAAATTTTCAAAGTTGACCAAGTTTGACCATGAAAGGCTTGGGGTTGACTTTTTGTGTATACATGTTTTGACTTTGACTGCAGTACGATTGCGTAGAGCTAGTCGATACGAGTCCGTAGACTAGTAGTTCACCTGATTTGGAGCTAAGACTGAGAAGTTATGTTTCAAATGGTGTGGGGCATTTTGGTAACTTTGCAAGGGCTGGACGTAAATTACGAAATTGCCTTTATTCCATTTTCTTTAAATTTCCAGAAAAGTTTGGAAATTTCCCCCGAGTCCCCGACGGTCACGCACAGCACCCGCGCCCTCCGTTCTTTCGCCGGCAACGGCTCCATTTCCGACCAAAACAGACTGGCCACAACACGAAACTTGGAGCCGGTGACCTCCTCTTGCCGATGGTGCCGATGACAGACCGTGGAGCAGTTCAGATCGCAAGGAAACTTGGTAAACTAGGTTAGCCTTTTGTTTGCAATTGCCGGATTACGGCGAGGAACTGGCCAACCCACCACCCGAGGATCGAAGCTGGCCATCTCCTCTACCCAGACAGGTCGGCGAGCGCCCGTGAAACCCCGTGAGTCACCGGGAAGCGTGAAGAAACTGGCAAACTCGGTTCTCCTCCGGTCGCCAGATTTCGATGGTTTCCGATTGCGGGGTCGGGTTCTTTTCCCTATTTTGGACCTCCTGAAGTCTAATCCACCATCCTTTCTTCCCGAATCCTTCTCAGTCGAGCAGTGCCAAGAAGTGAGGTTCGGCTGTGACTTTCCGGCCATTTTTCAGCCACCACTGGCGGCAATCGGACAAGATAAGTGTTGATTATTTTCCTACACTTCTCAAACTTCAATTTGATATATAATTTGCATATTTTATTTGAGTAATGGAATATTTGTTAAATTGGTAATAGTTTCTGAAGCAATTAATGTGACTGTGAGGAACTGATTTCAGTTTATATATGAATAAGCATAGCATACAAAGGTGTGACCGTGGGAGATTCTGGAGAAAAGGTAGAAATTGTTGCTAATTGGGCATTTGAATTATATATGGACTATGTAATTTGGTTTTATATATATATATAATTATATACTGTATGATTTAAATTAAATTTTGCATTTCAAGTTATGTTGGTGATAACTGTTAAAATAGGAATTGCTTGGTGATTTTATATATTATGAATTATGGGTTGGAATGGTTCTTGAGGAATATAATTTCTATAAATAATTGTGTGTAAGTGTGAGTGAATATATATATATATATATATATAAATGTATGTATGTATATACACTGAAAGTGTAGACAGATTGTAATGTAAGGATGGATTTGATATGTTAATGCTGAATGGATGAATTGTGACTGGCAGGTTAGTTTAAGTGATGAGTTGTAGAATAAATATGTATGTATTTATGTTTTGGTGGTTTTCTTTTGAGTTTAAGATTTATTAATAAATGTTGATGTGCTCCTTTATTTAATTGGATTCCAAAGATTTTACGTAGTATGACTGTGAGCATTGTCGTATATAATAATGTTTATATATAATTAAATTTGTGAGTTGTGATGTGAATAACTGGTTTATATGTGTGATAATTATTATGTGGATTTTGGTTTATGGATGTATTGTTATGAAAATTGTGGAAATTGTGGAATATGTGTGGAGATGTATAGTGATGTGGATGGTGATGATGTTGGAGAGGGTACCCTCAGTCATATAAAAGCCTTTTACACGATTCTTAGAGACTAAGGATCTTGATGTTTGCACCCCATTCCGGCCACGATGCCTTCGGAGAAGGATCGTGATGACTGGTTACCCTTCTGTGTGATTTTAATTTGTTAAATTGTTAATGGAAAATGTGTGAAATGTATTTATTATTTTGTTATTTTTCTCTAGAATAAATACATGCATATTTCATTTATTGAGTTAAAAATATATGGTTGTGAATATGATCATTTTCTTGTGGACACAAAAATGCACGATATAATTATATGGTGGATGACTGCTTGGCGATGGGATATGCCGCTAAGCAGGGTGTTATTTGCGTGGGCGAGGAATTATGCCGCCAAGCTGTGGTTAAGCTTCTTGTTAATTTGTAGAGCCTGTTATGGTTTATTGATGTATTTGAAAATGGGTTAAAATTTATATATATATATTTGTCAAGTTGACTTCTGAATAGCAACTGTATTAGAAGTGGCATATTTGGTGTAAATATGCTTTAAGAACTATAGGTTGCTTGATCTCTATTAAAAAATGTATGTAGGCAGCTCGGTTTTATATTGAGTCCAGCTACGTTTTATTTAAAAGATATATTTGTTTAAGTGTTGAGTTATTTACCAAGACGTGGATTTGTTTGATTGGGAAATGTGTGCTGGTAGAATGGATATTGTATAGGTATGCTTTTCCTTGCAGGATTGTAATTTTTGTATTTGGGGTATAAACAGACGAAATGCTGCTGAAATTTTTAATAAAATATATGGTTGGATTTTCCTTATTCTTACTAATGGCTCAGTGGAGATAAATAACTGCTTAGTGGCTTAATAGAAATATTAAGTCATGCAGGCAGGATCTAGGTAGGTTGGGTCCTGTCAATTGGACTGTGGTGATTACGGTGGAGTGACTTCATGTTTAATCCCATTTGGAGCACAAACTTCACCAAAAAGATTTACATAATTCATGCTTGCTTAGAAGCGATCTAGATACCAGATTTTTACGTATATCTGGTACATACAACACGTTGTTCAGAGTCAGGTCTTTCCCGGAGGTCATCTTCAGAATCACATTCCCTTTACCTTTTATTTCAGACGTTGCATAATTTCCCATGAATAACTTCTCCCCACTTTCAGTTGGTTCGAAGGAAGTGAACAACCCTCTGTCTGAGCATATGTGGCGAGTTGCACTAGTGTCAATCCAGCACTCCTTTGGGTTGGACCCAACAAGATTCACTTCAAAAACTATGGCACTTAAATCGATATCATCGATTTCTCTGGTGAGTTTCTCCATCACATGTGCCATTTTATTTTTCCGTTTGGGCAGTCTGCAATCAGCCGATTTGTGACCTATCCTGTCACAATTGAAACATTTCCTCTGGAATTTAGAATATTTAAATATCCCTCCCTTGGGACCTAGCTTGGAATTCTTTTCAGCAAATTTCTTGGTCTTGGAGCTTTGACCATACTTTACCACATTAGCTTTAACGAAAGCCTGCGATGATGATCTCTTCTCTGATCGTCTGTTGTCACTTGTCTTCCTCAATGCGAAGTCTAACAATCAGATCATCCATGCTTATCTCATTTCGCTTATGCTTAAGGTAGTTCTTGAAGTCTTTCCAACCCAAAGAAAGTTTCTCAATAACACATGCCACTTGAAAAACTTTACTAATCACCATCCCCTCAAAATAGATTTCTTGTATGATTACCTGCAACTGTTGGACTTGACTGATCACAGTCTTGGTATCAACCATATGATAATCCATGAAACGACCCACTACAAACTTTTTGGATCCAGCATCCTCAGTTTTGTATTTCTTATCCAAAAATTTCCACAGCTCATTCGCTGTCCTTTTACTACTGTATACATTATATAGAGCATCAGATATGCCATTCAGAATATAATTCCGACTAAGGTAATTGGAACTCTTCCAAACATCCATAACCATGAGAGTACTCACATCGCTATTCTCATTGCTCTCTGGTGCCTCTTCAGTCAAGAACCTAGCTAGGTTCAATGTGGTCAAATAGAATAACATCTTTTGTTGCCACCTTTTAAAATCATTTCCATCAAATTTTTCCAGCTTCTTTGCACGATTCACGGGTACAGAAACTGGTGCCATCATAGTTGGCGCTTTTGCCACATGAATGGTATTTACGTTGTCTTAGGAAACATTAACTTCTGTTGCCATTTCCTGTATATGATGGAAATATAAATTCGTTAGTTGTTGAACAACATTGTCCCAACACACTAATTACACAAATTTCACCAAGAAAATTGCATAAATTTGAGGTTTAAAACTCAATTTAAAATCTCCACGGATTTATTGTATACACCCACATAATTTCTATATACATACACGGATTTTCTATATACACCCACAAATTTCTGTACACAGGCACATAATTTCTATATACAGACACGGATTTTTTGTATACACCGACAATGCGGTCAACGGGTCAACAGTTAACTATCCACGAGGCACATGACACGTCAACAATATGTCAGTGTAAAATCTCCACGTGTCAAACACATGGCTGACCACGTGGCTATCCACGTGTCATGGGCCAACCCTACAAACGGGTTGTGCCTCAGCCCACTATTAGGCCCAATCTCAGCCTAGCCCAGGCTTACGCCAAGCCCAGCAAGGATCAAGCCTAGCCCAGGTCAAGCCCAAGCCCAAGCCATGTTAAGCTTGCTGCCTCAGCCCAAATGCCCAAAGCTTCAAAACGACATTGTTTTGGGTCTTCTTCTTCACCCGTTTTCCTGCAACCGGGTCGGGTCATGGGTCTCGCGACTCAGTTCATGACCTGGTTGTATCTCCTTCGTCTGACCTCCGTTTTTGACGTCGTTTTTCAGGTTTTATTCGTTTCGTCGCCCTCGTTTGGATTACATTGTTAATTTAAAATAAAATCCACCGGAAAAATAAATCAACAATAAATATATACGGTTGTATATTAAAAACATAACAGAAACACAAATCGGTATATATTTATATAAATATAAATATATAAGATTAACAGTAAAATCGTTCTTAAGATTGTAGAAACTAAATCGAGATGTAATCAAATATTTATAAATATATATATATATATATATATATTGCAAATTAATAAACTAAATTGAGATACATTGAAAATATAATAAAGAACCTGTATATGACATCTTTGATAATACTCTGAGATCTGTGTAATACCACAGTTTCTTTAAGAACGATTTCATATCCACTGGTGCGAATGGTTCGTTAATGATCGTCTCACATGATACAACGGACACACTCAATCTTTAGTTTTAGCACCACCAAAGATTTAACTTCAAACTTAGAGAAACATATATTGATCTCTTCAACTTCTATTTCACTTATCTGTATTTTCTCTGTATTTTTAACCTCAAAACAATACATATATATAGTAAAGTAAAATGTAACTGAAAAATAAACAATTAAAACAAAAATAAAACCTATTTAATATATTCATTAAAAGTGACTGTTACAATACTAAAAAGTTTTGCAACCTGTTACAAACCCAACAATTTAAAATGATTCCCACTTGAACACTTTTTGAATTTGACTGAAATTTTAAAGTCGACTAATTGTTTGTGTAGAATATTTGTGCTAGATTTCTTTGAAGATCACCCAAAAGTAACCATGGAACAACCATGAAAAATTACTATAATGAATATTGTGGTCATGGAAAATAGAGAATCACATAAAAATACAATTAAACCGTGAACATGTTTGAAACTATAAGATGAAGGCAGACTTGAGTTTTGGATTCTTGTAAAGATGAAGTTCAAGCACAGTATTGACTGAAATATATGGGACAAATTTGGCAAACCCAATTTATATCCAATTTGAAAAAATTTCCAGTTCAGCATCTCTTAATGTCTAAATTTTTAAAAAAATGCTATTTATCACTAGTGATGATAGATCACTAATATAATCTATATGTTATATAACAATTTAAATAGTTCTCGTTATAATGTTTATGTTTTTAATTAAAATTTTAGTATTAATAAATAAAATATAATTTAATGTATCTAATCAAAACATGCCGCATAAAGTGACAAATAGCAAAATTTAGAAACTTCTCATGAAAAAGATTGACATGATATATAACTGTTGACTTTCAAAAGAAAAATTATATTTAATTTTTTAATTTCTAACAAGACTTTGAAAACAAATATTGGAAAAATGGATATGGTGTCACTCGGCCTGGCTTAATTGGAATATTAGTGTTCCTCACCAATTGTTTGAAAAATGGATATCGTGTCACTTGGCCTGGCTTAATTTGAATATTAGTGTTCCACATCAATTGTTTTACCAAATTATTAACAAAAGATGTGGCAAAATGATATCATTATTTTATTGGTTTAAAAATTAATCAATTTAGGTATAAATGCAATTTAGTACTTTTTAAAATTGAATTTGTTTACATAGGAGTCTCTACAGCTAATTTGTGCAACACATTTATCCAATTTAGTTAAAATGATTTCGCCAATTTAGAATTTAGAAGTCATATGCAGTAACCTTCAAAATTGTTTTTTTTTTTATTCAATTTTAATTATACAAAAAATTAAAAAAATATGAAAGAAAAGCCATAAATGAATTTCAAATTTTCTTTTTATGTTTTTTAATTTATGGTACAATAAAAAATGAAGAAATTAATTTTGAGGGTAACATGCTATGCACATAATTTTTAAGTTGACGGAATCTGTAGGATATTAATTTCATAAATTAATTACAGAAATTTTTATGTGAACAAATTAATTATCAATTTCAGAAGATAGTAAAGTGCATTAAAACTTATAATTTAAGTATAGATAATTGAACCATAATTAACATAACAAAACATAATGACATATTATTTATCACATCAATTGATTGAAATTTAACTTCTGACAGTTCTAGTTGGCATATGCAATTATCATTATATTCTTGATTTGTAGTATATCCTATTTTTTCAACAATAGTTGAATAATGATATAATAGTAATTGAATATTTCAGCAGGAGCTACAAATATATAGTCAGAAATTTTAAGTGCTAAATTTAATTTTAAGTCAAACTTTAAAACAAAAATTAATTATTGATTGAATAAAATTGATCAGTACTGATCTTGGTGCCTAAGGCAAAATTGAATTTGAATTCCTTTCACATACTACTTATTTACCTTTACAAAAAGTGCTTCAATTTTGTTTCGATACAAATTTGAATACGATCAAATCACATTAATCTTCCCTGCTATATAGCCATTACACAACCTTACTAGAAATCATGTTTGAGACATTAAAAAACATCTTTAATTATTCTCAGAGAATATAAGTTTTTGTTGTTTATTTGGAAAATGTCTATTTAATAGACAATAAATTTAAAAAAATAATATTGCAATAGATTCTATTTTGAAATAGAATATATTGATCTAAAATTTTCTTTTTAAAAATAAATTATTTAGAGTCCGTTTGTTAACGTATTCAATTTTTATTTTTGGTTTTGTTTATGGTTTATAGTTTTTGTTTGTGGTTTATGTTTTTGCTAAAAAAAACCAACAACCATTTTTTTCGATAAAAAGTAAAAAATAAAACGGTCCAGAGTCCTGGCCTAACTGAGATGTCCAATATTCCAACCCTAATCTAGTGGTCTTGGATTCCAGCACCAATTGAACGAACCGTGATCCTGGTCCCAGCCGAATCCAAGCAGCCCGTGATCTTGGCCATTTCCAGGTGGTCCCGAGTACTGGCTTTGTCCGAGGAGTTTTGAGTTTCGGTCCTAATTCCGGTCTCGACATGCCGATCTCAAATTCTGGATTCCAGCCTCGACAGGGCAATCTCAAGTCATCTGACCCCTACTGAACAATTTGTGATCCTTGGGAGGTTCAGGTTTCTTGGCCTTGAGTTCTGGCCCTGACATGGCAGTTTCAAATTTTGGTCTAGATCGGGCAATACTAGGTTCCAACCGGACCGGGATATCTTGTGTTCCAGCCCGGACCAAGCTATCCCATGTTTTGGCCCAGACAGGGATGTCCCAGGTTCCCGGCCGACTAGGTTGTCATGGGTTTCGGGCCAACTGGGCTGTCCCAGGCTTACTGCCCAACTGGGAGGTCCTAGGTACTAGCTCAAGCTTGGATCGGACAGTCTCGGGCTTTGGCCCGACCTGACAGTTTTGGATATTGGCCCCGACTGGGCAGTCCCAGGTTTAAGCCCTGACTGGAATGTCTTGGGCTCTGTCCCCGACCGAGCAGTCTGGGGCTCTGGCCTAGATAGGCACTCCCTGAATCCGGGTTTAGGGTTTCTGCTTTGACCAGCACTACCAGATTCCGGCCCTGATAGGAGCTCTCTGGTTTTGACTTCGACTGGGCAGTCTTGGGCTCCGACCCGACTGACGCTCCAGCATTTTGGCCCTGACTAGGCAGTCCCAAGTTTTGACCCCAACTGTGCGCTCATGAGTATTGGCCAAGTTCAGGCATTCTCGTGTTTCGACCCCGACCGAGCAGTCATGGGCTCCAGCCCCGACCAGGCCGTCTCGAGTTCCTGCCTCGAGCAAGCTATCCTAATTTTGCTGTCTCGACCAAGTAGTCTGTGGTTTTGACCATGCTAGGTTAGTCTATGGTCCAAACCCGTTCTTGGTCCAGACCGTGACGGGTGGTCCTAGGCACCAGACTCATCCAGGTGATCCTGGGTTCCTCCTGCATCTAGACAACTCATATGCCGAACTTGTATGAGTGGTTTCAGGTTCAAGCCTAGTTTGGACTGCCCTGTATTCTGACATTATTAAAGACAAAAAAAAAATAATTACTGAAAATTAAATGACTCTTTTTACGTTTTTTCTCTTAAAAGAAAAGTAAAAAATGGTTTTTGTTTTTTGAAAAGTGAAAAATATTCATCAAACTAAATTATATTTTTGGTTTTCAAAAATTTCAAAAATAAAAACTAAAAATAAAAAATGAATAAGTTATCCGACGACACCTTAATTATATCTTTTTTATCTCTGAACTCTGTAAATCAGCATTATTAAAATCTCTTTCTTCCCAAAAAAAAGAAAATACAACAATGACAAATAAGAAAAAAGGCTAACTTATATGTCATTAAAAACTGCATTGACATCATCCAGATTTAATTCCTCATCTTCCCTATTTTTAACAGGTACAAAACTTTTTTGGAACCGTGGGTCTTTTCTGATTCCTTAAATCCCAATACGCTGTGTCAATAGATCAATTGAAAGAGAAAATTACAAGTGTTTTTTTTTTCCATCCTTTTTTCTATCGCAGTATAAAGTATTCAACCGATCCATGGAAACAAAAACGAAAGACGCCTAAATGTTGATTCATCCTGTTTAACAAACCCTTCACAAATAGAACGTCACTTTGACACTTTTTATTTTTATTTTTTGCACAGAACGATAGGAAAGAGTTTTTCTTAAATACTATCTATATATCTGATGTGTCAACGTTTTCTAAGCAATAGACAGTGATGATGCTCTTACTCAACCTCAGAAGAAGTCTATTATTCTTAAATCATAGAGTATAAAAGTCAAAATACCTTCTTAAAATCAATCTGATCTCAAGGCAACAATTGAAGTTTCCACGGATAGAAGAGATCAGCAACCAAATGCAGATGTACAAGGTTGCACCGGATGAGAAGCTAAGATCGAGGATTGATACAGTTGGGAGAGAGAATCTGACATGGAAAGAAAAAAATCATGTTCATGGTGGATGACCAACTGCTAAACAGTGAGTTCTTGTTTGGTCATTGAGAGTTACAATGTTTTAGATGGATGGTTTATGAAGAAGAAATCTTATATACATGACTACCAAAAGCTAATAATTAACCTCTGTGATGGGATGCAATTTATATATATTTTATATACCTTAATACTTGATTTGAGCATGTTTTATTCACTTAAAATGGATTAATTTATATTTTTCTATGTTTTAGGTGAATTTGAGCTTAAAGTGATTAAAAATGAAAAAACAGTGGCAAAATCGTAATTAAACAAAAAATTGAAGAAGCAGTGGCAAAACCGTAATTAACTGGACATTGGCAGCAAGGCAGTGCAGCCAGGTGCAGTGCCCAGGCACCTGGACAGGCGCCTGGATGGGCGCAAAGTTGGTCCATTTAGGCACGTTTTTGTGTGTTTTGTAGCCCTAGATTTTTAGTTTAAATAGGTTTAAATTATCTTGTAATAAGGTAGCCGTTTTGAGAGGAAAAACAGAAAAGAAAAGAGATTTCTAACAATTATGAGTAGCTAAATCTCTCTCTTGGGAAAGAGTATTGTTCATTGCTAAAGTATAAGGTGTGAGACATTGTTTATAAGTTTTAATTCAATTATAATTATTCAATTTGTGTTCTTCCAATTTATTTGTTTATTATTCAATTCTCTTTGATTATAATTATTTGTGGATTGGGTATTTGCTAATTAGGAATTCAATCGTATTGAATGTTCTATGTTTAGTAGCACTTTGATTTTAATAATTGAATGCTAAGCTTTTGTTAATTTCTTAGGAGAATGCATAATAGATTAAAGTTTTACAACGTTTGTAGGACTTGTTTATTGTTGGTTGCTATTGTTCTTAATGCTGTTCTGATTTAATTTAGATCACGTTGGTTTAGATATTTCAGAATTAGGATTAATTTACGATCGTATTTGAATTAATTAATTGTGAGAGTTAGAATAAAATTGGCCGTGCTATTTTATTCAATCCAACATTGAATGATTATTTTTGGATATATTTTTGTCTGTGATCACCTGTTCTTTTGCAATTGAAGATACTCTGACCCAAGGTTTTCTCCTATTGTTATATTTTCGGTATTTATTAAATTGTTTTCTTTAATAATTGAACTTTCCAACATAAAATCCCCCTTTTGTCTTTTTAATTTTACTTTAATTGGAATAGATTGAGTTTGATTATCAGTCTCTGTGGAATCGACCTGAACTTACCGCTACTACGGTAGTATTTGAATTCAGTAATTAATTTTGGTGTTTACGACACGCATCACTCTGTCAATGCATGGTACTGGTGCTGGTATCTAAGATTATAATGTGAAGAAAGCAGCAGGAATTTTAGAAAGCTTATTGGTTCACTTAGGTTTTGGCGAAGATCATCAAGCTAGAGAAGGAGTTTTGAGCATTGAGTTTATGCAACGTCAAGATTGCTTAGCCAAAAAGAAAAGTAAGAAAGAAAAGAAATATGATTCTATATATATCACTGGAACCACTTAAATCTCGGTGTTATTCTTCTTCTTTATCTCTTTTACTTCTGTTTTTTGTGTACAAATTTATTAATGAAATTCTGTGTATCTAATGCCTTGAAATTATTTATGGATTTTTTTTGCAGATATTATTTATGGATTTATCTTCCACAATTTTAAATCGGTCTTAAGTTAACAATCATTAATAAATTATCATAAAAGATTTAATTAATAAATTTGGTGTGTTTTATATTTCTCTTTCTTGTCTAGCTGCTGCGATATACTAGTTGATAAAATTTAACAAATAGGCTTCCTCTGTTTTGCAATTTTTTTTTTCAATATACTTAAATTGTTTTGCTTTTCTATTTGCACACGAAGATGGGTTTGTTAATTTGTTTAATTTATTTTCTAGAAAGAATAATATATATTGGATCCTTGGTTTGTCCGTTCCATTAATTTGCTATTTTATTTTTCACCATTCAGTTTTTGTCAGCAGATCTTGTCCACAAGCAATGATGAAAAAACTTGAAATTTTTCAAAATTTTTTTGTAGAAATTTCTTATTTTTGATAATATAGATAAGATATTTGGCCTCTTTAAGAAAAAGGTGTTACTCAAAATTTCTGATATTTTTTTAATATTTCTGCAATATTTCTGTCCAAGTTCTATTTAATTCCTTTATAATTTAGTTAAAAT
Source organism: Ochetophila trinervis (assembly GCA_003254975.1). Classification (NCBI taxonomy): domain Eukaryota; kingdom Viridiplantae; phylum Streptophyta; class Magnoliopsida; order Rosales; family Rhamnaceae; genus Ochetophila; species Ochetophila trinervis. The sequence goes on from QANX01001602.1 coordinate 82,488, forward strand.
TTCTATGGAAATTTTTAAATTTTTTTGAAATTTTCAACAAAAATAACAACAACAAAAATTAGCAAATAAATCTGTCCATAAAAAATAAGGAATCAAATAAAATATCTAAAAGGTTGTACGCGGTTTGAAACCATGGGATGGAATGAGGACAAATTTAGAGAATGTTTGGCATAGAGAATAATTATTTATAATTAATAAAAGATGAATGATTACTCATTTGAATAAAAAGATGAAAAATGTATAGTTTTCTAATAATATTGAATTAAAATTGCGTTTAAGGAAATCGTCTTTTTTTCAAATGAAGGCATATATATCTTTCTATTAAAAAACCAATTCAAAAATCTACCAAATGTAAAAAAATTAATCTTATAGAATCTTCATTTTATTCATGCATCGGCGAACCTAACATGTCCTCTTTTAAATTATTGGACGCTTAATCTTTCTCTAGGCTCAGAATTTATAAGTAGTGCAATTTGTTTGTTAAACAATAATTTTGAGTCTCTCTCCAACAATAAAAAATAAATAAAAAATTATATGCATCAGTCTTTCCTATTTGAACATAAAAATAATTTTTTTTTGGTCTAAATGAATTTTAATACATTCTAAAATTGAATTTGTTCACATAAGAATCTTTACAACTAATTTGTACAATTCGTATTTTGTACAATTCGTATTTTGTAATATGAAAAAAGATTGTACTTTTGTCCAATTTAGTTAAAATTGATTAGTTCTGTTAACTTCGTGCATAACAAGTTACTCTCAAAATTAATTTTTTATTTTTAATTGTACTAAAAACTAAAAAAAATAAAAAAAAAACTATCAATAAATTTCAAATTTTCTTTCATGTTTTTTAATTTTGATACAATAAAAAAATGAAGAAATATATTTTGATGGTCACATGCTACGTAAAATTTAAGTTGATAGAATTTGTCAAGTTTAACTAAATTAGACAAATATATAATTTTTTTCAAATTATAAAGTATTAATTGCATAAATTAATTGTAGAGATCTCTATTTGAACAAATTCAATTTTAAAAAGTAATAAAACGCATTAAGAAATTTTTTTTTCCCTCTCTCCTTTTCATGACTATACCAATTGATTGTAATGTCTATGGCTTAAATAAGGATTAGACTGCCTCTTTGCACAGATTTATGTTAACGTTGTTTATACATTAAGCGACAAAGAAAACCATGATTTTTTTTTTTTTTGTTTATATGAAAAAATGCATCTCTAACACTAACAGGGGGCTAAACTGGGAAAAGAAAAAAAATAAAAAGAATTAAAATGTGAAGGGTTATAATGATCGAGATTTTCTAAAACAGAAAAAAAAAAAACAACGGAAGAAAAGAAAAAGAAAAAGATAAAAGGGCTATATGAAAGTTAAATACCCAAAAGAGTATAATCTTTCAACCTTTCATGTATATCTAAATATCTATGTAACACATACATCACAGTTGCAAATTATTACAGATGCATTTCACACTTTCTGAACAAGTCCAATCTTAATCTCTTTCCTATGCTTTTTTTTATTCTTTGTCACTACTTAGCTATTATCCATTGCGGAAAACTGTTAAAAAGTCAAAATTACCCGCAAAGAATCGTGTTTCAGTTTGCAAAATGTTAGAGAGAGTATCCTAAATGAAAAAATTCACATATATATATATGTGTGTGTGTGTCCATATATTCTAAAGAAAACCTCAACGGCTGAAAGATGTTAGAGATGAATGAAATCTCCAGCTTGTTGCAACCCCTTTCTTTCACCATCACTATCATCTTTACCATTTTTCTCATCCTCATCGTATACAAATGGTACACCTCCATGTCAACCTCCATTAATAACACAAGCTCACCACCTTCTCCCCCAAAGCTTCCCATCTTAGGAAACCTTCACCAGCTCGGTCTCTTTCCTCATCGCTCTCTGCAAACCTTAGCTCGACGCCATGGCCCTCTCATGCTGCTTCACTTCGGCAGCGTTCCGGTCCTCATCGTCTCATCCGCCGAGCTCGCTAAACAGATAATGAAAACCCACGACTTAGTCTTCTCAGACAGACCCAAACTGACAGCCTTCGAGAAGCTTCTCTACGGTTCCAAAGATGTAGCAATGGCACCGTACGGTGAGTACTGGAGGCAGGTGAGAAGCATCAGCGTTTTGCATCTTCTCAGCAGCAAAAGGGTTCAGTCTTTTCGAGCCGTGAGAGAAGAGGAGACGAAAATCATGGTGGAGAAGATCAGAGAGTGTTGCTCATCTTCTTCGTCTGTGAATCTGAGCCAGGTTATGATGAAGCTTACCAACGATGTGGTTTGTAGAGTGGCTTTAGGGAGGAAATACAGCGATGATGGTGAAGGTGGGATGAAGTTCAAGAAGCTTTTGGAGGATTTTGTGGAGTTATTAGGGAGTTTCTTTATTGGTGATTATATTCCCTGGCTTTCTTGGTTGAGCTTTGTTAATGGTATGGATGGGAGATTGAAGAGAGTGGCTAAAGAGTTTGATGAGTTTTTAGAAAAAGTGGTGGAAGAGCATTTGGATTATTATGATCACAGCAGAGAAAATGGTAACGGGAATAAGGAGGAGGAGGAGGACTGTAGAGATTTCACTGATATTATGCTTCTTGTTCAGAAACAGAACTTGCTTGGATTTGGAATTGACAGAGTTTGCATAAAGGCTCTCATCTTGGTAAAGTTTCTCGCACTCATTTCTTAATTAACAGCTTAAGTTTTTTACGTCGGTGATAATTTAACATGGTATTATAGTTTAAAATCATAGACAACTACATTCAAGTCATCTTACTATCCATTTAAAAGAATTTAACACTTGTTAGAACCATAATGAACTGCTAAACTCACTTTCTAATAGCTTAAATTTTTGGAAGTAATTTAAAATTAAGTGTATCTTCTATAGTTAAATTTCATCATATTAGAAAAAGGCTGTGACATTTCTTAATTTTCCAGCCTTCTCTGTTTTATTTAATCCACACTGAAAAATGATATATAAATTGAAGAATATATATACCATTTGTTGAGCTAATTTTTTTTTTTATATTTTTTTTCTTCCATTTTTAGGATATGTTTGCTGCAGGCACAGATACTACATACACAGTTTTAGAGTGGGCAATGACAGAGCTAATAAAACATCCAAAAACCATGCACAAACTCCAAACAGAGGTCAGATCAATTGCAGGTTCCAAAACGCACATCGAAGAGGATGATTTAGAGGCAATGGTTTACTTGAAGGCAGTCATGAAAGAAACTCTCCGTTTGCATCTTCCAATTCCATTGCTAGTTCCCAGAGTCTCAAGAACAAAAGTGGATATTAATGGCTATGAAATCCAAGCAGGTTGCCAGGTCTATATCAATGCCTGGGCTATTGGAAGAGACCCAGTTTCATGGGAAAGACCTGAAGAGTTCGACCCGGATAGGTTCTTGGAAAGTGATGTGGATTATAAAGGCCAAGATTTCCAGTTGATTCCTTTTGGAGCTGGAAGGAGAGGCTGTCCTGGATTCGTATTTGCCATGGCTGTCAATGAGATTGCTTTGGCAAATCTGGTTCACAGGTTTGATTGGGGCTTACCGGGCGGTGAGAGAAGAGAGGATTTGGATATCTCAGAAGCTAATGGTTTAACAATTCATAGAAAGTTCCCTCTCATTGCTGTTCCAGCTTTGTATGATGGAATCTGCTAAATATTGATTAAATTAAGGAGTTGTAGGAATCATATATATATATATATATAGTTATCTATCTTTCTACTGAGATTCTGAATCTTTAAAAATAATCTGTAAACCTTATGTGAGTGGAGGCTGGAAAGCATAATATTTATAGACTGCATCACTTGCAATGTTTACTCGAATCAAATTAAATAGACTTGCTTGTTTTGAATTCTTTGGCTTAGTCTTCTTCTGCTATTTTGATTATTGACAATACTCACATGGAAATGGTTCTATAAATGTTCAAACTCACGATCAATTTGTCTGCATGTCTTCTTTCCTAGGCTGGCTCAGAATTTATATTCATGTTTGTGTCAATCCTATTAAAAACCGTCCTAATTTTTAGTTTATATTTTGCTTATGGTATCAGAAGAAATGCCTCTTTACAGAGTTATGTTAGCGTACTTGTTCATTCATTATGCAACAAAAAAATCAAAATCATTTTTGCAATCTTTGGTAATCCAATCCTCCTAATTCGTCATTTTTAATAATGTTTCTCATCAAATGCTTTTTCTCTCCAAAAAACCCCCAAACTTTACTTGGAAACCTCCATCAACTAAGGTCAGCCGTTCATGACAGAGTTCACTGGCCTTGCGATCCACACATAAGTGATCTTGTTGTTGCAACTCCAAGAAGTTTGATCTTTATTTTTAATTTCTTTTTTCTCTCCATCTTTAGTTCTTTTGGGCCAAGAAAGGCCTGTTGGTGTCATGATTACAACATCTTTCTAATACGAGGCCTGATTTGAATATTACTATATTTCAAAAGTATTGATGTAAAAGGCATACTATTTAACCAGTTTCATTTATCTTTCAAAGTAGAGATTGATGCAATATTTATGTAAAAAAGTAAAAACAAATTAAAGGGTGGGGGAAATTTATTAGGGTCTGTTCGATACTGTTCTCAAACATCCTTTTTCCTTTTCAAAATTGAAAATGTTAGGCCTATATTGAAATGAATTTGTCTTTTTGTCTTTCTCAAAAAAGTTGTTCAATAAGATTGGGTAGCAGAATGAGAGATGCCCTCTCCGTGGTGTACGTGTGGCTGCAATTTGGGCTCTTTGTTAAGGACAAATATGTCTTTTTACATTGGAATCTTATTTTATAAGCTTTTACTTAGGAAGGGTAATAGTGCGTGAGAAGAAAGTTGAAACACCTTTAGAGAGAGTTGTTAGGTGTTTCAAGCTAGGACAAGTAAGACAGAAGAATGTAAAAAAAGGATTTTTATTTATTTTTTCTTTTGAGCTAACAAAGAAGGATTGACTTTTGTTGTTTATTGGATTGTAGATATTATTTTTTTGTACCCATTTGATTGAATAATAGAACCCGTAACATTATTTTGTGGATGTAGACATTTGTGGTTGTTGGTGTAAAACTCAACAAATCAGTCGTCTCAAGTGTGCGGGCGTGCCACTTCGAACCTATGACAGTCCAAAGAAATAAATGTGCGCCAATTAATATCAAACTTAAATCAGAACGATTATATTAATTATTGAGAACAAAATAATTAAAGGTTACAGATTGCCTTTCAGATCAAAGGACTTTTAATTTAAAATTTTCAACTAAAACACTTGACTACTCGAAGTAAATTCTAACGAGAATAAACTAAGTAGTCTATGTTTTCTGGTGTGTGTAGATGCACGAGCCCGTTTCCAATTTGGTGAAGCTCCAATTTATATAAGAAGAGATGGCTCACCAAACCCTTCTTCTTTCAATGTGGGACTTTTTTTTTCTTTTTCAATATCCAAATTTTGTATTTATACTTGTACAACTTTCACATTTTTTCATCTTTAAATGATGTGGGACAAGTATAAGTTTACTTAAATATAAAAAATTAATATTTTTAATAAATAAAAATATTAATTTAAAAATTTAAGTATGTGGTCCAAACAATATATATTGAATATACTTTGTTATTGCGGATGATGGCACTTGGGTTTTACCCATTTACTTTAAGCTTGCTTTTCCTCTTTTGTCTCGGCTTATATTGAGAAGGTCAGGGTGGACTTAAATTCTGATGATATCCTTGTTTCATGGCAGTCTTACGAGCATTTACATGTGTTTCATGCACTATTATTTGTTGATATGTTGACAGAGCGACTTTAGGGAATTGTTAAGAACAATTTCCTTAACCTTGTTCTTATACTCTGCAGGGGAATAATATAAGATAATCAGTTTTTCATCCGTCTATCAAAATTCACTTTTTGTTACGCTGTAAACTTTTCTCTCCACAAATGAGAGAGTGGAATCAATGGGAGATATAAAAGGCCATATTAGAGCTGTACTCTGCTGTAAACTGATAAAATGGTAAATGATAAAAATAAAACTCAAATTCACATGCTCTCACTGCCAACACATAATTCTGCCTTCTACTTGTATTAAGAAATCATCACCGAAATTCTGCCTTCACAGTTTTTAGTTTTCCAGTTTGCAGGTTGACAAGAATTCAAATGGACTGCTCAAGCAAACAAAATTTAACACTTACCAGTGCACAATAATTTCTCCCTTATATATGAATTAGTAGATTAGTAAATCTAAATTTGTTTTCTTTATGAATTGCTTTTGTTAGGCGTGCACTTTCTTCTCTCATAATTTTTGATTGGTTATCATTCATATATACTTTCATGTTTCTTCTAGAAGTGTAAACTATAACAATGAATAAAACTCACCCCGTGATTATCAGAATGTAACTAGTAGAAAAAGCAAAAACAATATTACGTTATCACACATTTTCAGCATATATACATGGCATTGATATTGTTCTTAACTAAGTACAAATCACAGTGCTAATGCATTTGGCTGCTCCAAGATCTTTCATGGCTGTATCTGTACCCTATTAAACCTCACTTTCAATTACTTAAAGCACAATTAGTACTTTGGAATGAATAAGCAACAGCATGAAGATTGGTCGAAACAGGCCAAACTTTCTCGGTAAAGATCATAGTCAACAAGCTTTGCTCCAACTACTAGATTACAGTTTGATACATTAACTCTTCGCCATGTCTTCTACATATCTTATAATTGGTTAGCAATTCAATTTCAAATACCATGTAACAAGAAGATCTTCAAAAACCCAGAAGATGGACTAAATAACCCACATTACGTGCTTTTTATTTTCCATCTTATGCTTGTGAAGTTTAAATGTTGCAACGATTTTCATTTTTGTCTAAGTTATGTCAAAGTGCGGAAAAAAATACAATATAGTTACGCCTCTCCATTATAAAATAACATTAGCTTTTGCAATTGATTTTAATTTAAAGAAAATGCATCTGTTAAAATTATTTCAAAGTTGAATAAGAATAGTCAAATAAGGTTGGTCTCTTGTTTTAAGAACAGTTCTATTTTAGAAGGCCGTTAGAGCGGCGCTTTGAAAATTGTTCGCAAAAATAAATTGCCAAACACCCTTTATTTTTACAAAATAATAGAAAACTATTTTTTTTGTTTTCTTTTTAAAAAAAATATTTTTAAAATAGATCATTTTTTGATCTAATCCGACGGACTCAATTCCCAATGGCGGTTGATTTACACGCACTGGATCTTTTAAATCAGCTTAAAATGTCAAAAAGTCTTCCATCCATTCCAAAATGACACGTGTAGTTCGCCTTGAGATGGCTTTTTGCCACCCAATCAAAACTGAGTGACCACGTAATCCCTGCCACAGAGAAGACGCTAAAGCAAGTCCGCGTAGAAAGTTGCGCTGAATATATAAATAAACAAATGAATCTGCATACACACTCTCAAAATTCTGAGAAAACCCTCGTAGGACTTTGGGAAATTCAACAATGGCTTACGTTGAGCGAGGTTCGTTCTGTCTCTCTCTCTCTCAAATTTGTTTTCTGCAAAATAATCTCTGTCCACGTTGAATTGGAGAATTGCTTTTAGAATTTCATGATTTCGATTTTCATAATCTTTTATCGATTCGCAATTTCTGGTTTCTTAGCATTTTGTTGAATTACTCGATAGCTTCGGAATTGGGATTAGGTTATGAATTATCAAATTCTATCCACAGTAGTATTTCTTTCAGATTTTACTTGAGGTGATGATCTATATATTTGTTTTTGTTTTTGTATTTTATTTTATTTTTCTTGAGAGTTTGGCTGAACTTTATATTCCGATGTTAGACATGTTTGCATTTGGTTCTGTTCGTGCCTTTAATTGGAGCATTCATGATCAATAATTTAAAATTGCTTGGCAGCTGAGAGTAATTGAAGTTTGATAATTCAACATAGTGATTCTTTACGTCGTATACCTTTCTTCTGTATTTTGTAGCAGGGTGGGGGTTAGGATTGGCCGGTTCGGGTTCGGATTTGGGTTTGGGTTTGTTTTGAAATAACCAATAGTAGGCCTACTAATATGCAAATACATTGGGCACGCTACATTATGTGCTGCAACTTATTCAATGATGCTTGGAGAGGTTTCATATGATAATAAGCTTGTCTAGAAAGTGCTCAAGTTTGTTATTTATTTATTTATTTATTTTTTAATGTTTTTGGTTGGGGATGCCGAGATGTTGTAGCACTCTTGCTTCTTATATGAAACTGTTAGAAACTACACCAACCAGGATGGGAAATGGCTGGCTACTTTGGTGCTATTGTTTGATTTTGTCACCATGGTCTCCTAACGAAACCAATTAAAGATTTTTTTTTTTCCGAACATGTTTGTATGAAAATGTTAGTCGCTAATATATTGATTTATTTCTCCATATTTTCCTTTATGACTTATTTTTGTTTGTATTAACTGGTTTCGTCTCTTCATTGCGGGGTGGAAGAGGTTTCCCTCTTTTAAGGTATATGTGCCTGTTTTTGAGAAAATTATGCACAGACTGTCAAGATTTCACTTTAACTGTAGGTATCTTTACCTCCTTTTTGATAAAATCTAGGAAGGTCATTATTTTGACAAAGGCCAAGGAAGCTCCGTTTCTTTTACAAAAAATTAAAATATTAGTTAGTTTCGTTTGTTGGCCTTATTGTGGAAAAAAATATGCCTGACTCTCTTAAGTTTGGTAAATTACACTGGTTTTCTTTGATTGAAACTATTTGCATCATTTTTCCTTTAAATGAAAAATAATACTCCTAGTCACGTCAAGCTAATTTCCTCATCTTTATCTCAGTCATTCTTTATCATAAGATCAAATTAATTTTTGTGGCACTGGTTCCTGGGTTTCTTGTTGGATAAATTTCCTGTATGTTTACTGAGCAGATGGTAATATTTATTGTAAGTGAAGGTAGGTTCACATATGATTTGCATTCTACTGTTGGAGAAGTGCATAACATGAAACACCTGAAGCAAGCTCAGGCAATGGTTGTCAAAAGTGGCCGGTAGACTTGAAAATAATAGCTTTAGTTTAAGCGGGATATTGGACTTCAGCTCAGACCTATAGCATGGAAACCTTACACCTTCCTGGAAAATATACTTGTTTCAAGCAAGATTTCTGATGCGGCAAATATGGAGTCTGATGAGGCCATATTTGTGAACAATCTTTGTGCTTTTAAATTTAGGAGCTCCAGATATTGGTATTTGGATTCATGGGGAATTTGGAATGCGTATGTTGCTCTTAGTTTTTGTGTAAGCACTGGTCTTATAGAAATGATGTTACGTTCTGAAATTTGGATTTAGCTAAGAGGGTTTTTGATATGATGCCAAAAAGATACTAACTGATGCAAACTTTTATCCCATTATTCATATTAAATGATGATTTGAGAAGCAATTCTCTGCTGTTTGACCAGGATATCCTAAGTTCTTACCCGGTTATGTTAAAAAAGAGATTAAAAAAGTTAATTTGAGAAATCCTGAGAATGATTTAGCTGGAACCTTTTTATTTATTTTATGTACTGAAACTTCAAGATGATTTATCATCATCTATTTACCACTCAATTTACCATTAAGTTCAAATCACACTACTAGTCAGTACAGAGAGATTTAATCATTTGAGATATAACTAAGTAGCTTTGTTGATGAATTTGTTAGTGCATTATAACTGTAATCTCCTATAATTGTGGCCATATTATACATCTGTGTTTTTCTTTTTCATTTCTTGTTGATTATTGATACTAAATATATACATGTCATGTGGCTTAGAGAAAAATGTTGTCTATCATTTTCTGTCATCTTTTCTTAGCTTGAGCTGAAATGATTTCTCTAGGTGTTGTCAAATCCAAGCGATCAATATGGCGACTCAGCACTATAACCTACTTTTTCTGGACCATTATAAACTTTATAGGCACATTTTTTGCAACCATGTTCTCGGTAAAGAAGACATTCACCTATGTTCCATTTCTTACAAAATATTGATTTGTTCAACGTGAAACTTATGTTCTCTATATTTAATGTGGTAGATGGAAAAGTCGGATGCTTACAGAAAAAGCTCTGGCACTAGTAAGAAATGGGATGGTGGTGGCCCAGGAGGTCCTGGAGGAGGGCCATATGGGGGTGGTCCTCGTGGCCCGCCTCGCGGACTTGATAATGTTCGTGGATTAGACAGTGTTAGAGGGCCTGACCATAGTAAGTTAACTGTTAACTTCGTGCTACTATATGAATTTAACATCTTCAAATATTTTCTTCTTAAATCTCTCTCTGAAATGGCTTCTGCTCAATTCCCAGGTTCCCTACCTGCCTGTGGTTCTTGCTGCGGTTAAATATGGAGGTCTTCAAAGTGAAGTTGTCATTTTTAACATTGTTCATTTGGACGTTTATTAGGAATTGCAAATATGTGAATGTCAAATACCTCTTAGGACATAAAATTGCTTATATAACTGGTAGAAGGTATAGTTGTGATCTTCTACATAATTGACAATGCCTATCAACTTGGAAAGTTTCAGTATTATGTGGGTGTTTTATATATGTGAAGTGTTCTAATATTATGTGTTGGTGAGTTATATATTGTTGCAGTGTTATAAAAATTTCCACAATATTTTTGAGCTTATGCATCTGGCATTATTTTTTTTCTTTTTTTTTTGGGGGGTTACCAATGTTCTTGCGAGCAACTGCTGGTCTTTTCAAGCCAACGTTATTTTGCACGTCGATGTGAAAGCTGATTTTAACTATAATTAGAGCTCAACTTACTAGACACTAGCGAAGTTCCACTTTTCCTTCTCCAGTCATGAACATTGAAAGTCCGTTTGTGGGATGGGACTGGATTGGAGTATAGTCTAATTTGAGGGAAAAGGGATTTCATTGAAATTTTTTTTAAAAAAGTTTACATGGACAAAAATTACATATTATAAATAAAAATTATTAAAATTATATATTATAAAAAAATTATATATTATAGAAAAAAATATATGATATAAAAAAAATTACTGAAGGGTTCATGAGCCTGTTGAATTTTAAAAAGCTCATCCATTCCTAATTTGATAGGTCGTACAGTTGAATTCAATTTTAATGACAACAATGGGACTTTGAGGGTACGTTTGGTAGCTGCACCGTAGCTCCATACCGTACTATTACTGTATTCACTAAAATTACCGTACTATTACTGTAAAATACTTTGTTTGGCGAGCAACTATTGATGTGACCAACCAGGACGGTGGGCAATCAAATTAACTTTTTCCATTATTTTTTTCTGTCTTTTTTGAAAAACTGTTTTTTCATGGTTTTTGTTTTGTTTTGTTTTTTTTTTGCAAAAAACTGCTCTCTTTTTTTCTTTTTCTTTTTTTCATTTTTTAGTATAATAAAATATATGCAATAATTATATGACAAAAACTTTTATTTAAATTTTTTTTTTATTTTTAAACTTTTTTAATGCTAAATTTTTTCAATAATTTAAATAATGTAAAAGACTACCATGAATGACAATAAAATAATTCAATTTAATACATTATGGGTCCAAAATTTTCATGATGTCTTATCTCTTTTATGGGACAAACTTTAATTATTATATTTCTTAAATTGTTAAATTAGAGTATTCTTTGGGGTATAAGTTAGTTAGGTTCTATAAGAGATATTGTAAGAATGCTGTAATTTCATTAATCAGAATAAGATTATTTATATAAATACATCATAGCTAGAGATATTTATCTGTTGCATTTAAATACAACAATAAAAGGACATATTCACCAAAAAAAAAAATAAAAGGACATGAAATTCACCAAAAAAATAAAATAAAATAAAAGGACATGAAAGGTACAATCACTACAGTTATGTACATATGCCACAGACAGTTATGTACTCGAGTACCAAATTGTAATTTTGTCAAAAAGACAAACATAATCAATCACTGCATGTGATGTTTGGAGAAAGGCAATTGATGACTCTTCAGAGTAATAATCGGCTATCCCTTTCATTTCCAAAGTTAACTATGAGAAATTTTAGAAAGTTAGGTGGCTAATAATTTTTTTTAAATAATATTTTATTTATAATGAAAAATATTTTTTATAATTAATAGTATTATTATAACAAATAATAATATTTAATTTATATATAATATTATACATAATAATAAAATAACATTTTAAAAAATTTCAATAAAAATTTCAATAAACAAATTTCACTATCGAAATTCCCCCTCTTGAATAATCATAAACCAATCTAAGAGTAGTATGTCACATGAGAGGACTAACATTTTTGTCTTCAGCGTTCTTCTTTTCTCCGAAAATAAGTTCAAGAGTGGAGTACCTTTTTTGGTGAATTTTTTTTTTTAGTGAATAAGAGAGGAGTACCTTATCTCCTCTGCCCATATGATATTTTTGCAATAAATCTTGGTACTCTTTCTTAGAGAGTCTATTATAACCTCTTTTCCCTTTTAAAATTTAAGAAAATAAATACTGTTGCACCCAAAATTATATACCATTTGCTACATCTCCCTTTAAATAAAGTTTTCTGATATTTCGCACCCGGTATTAAGTAAACACTTTTACAGCGTTGTTTTTTTTTCTTTTTTTAGCAATTTTGTCAAAACCATTAACAGAGTAAGTACGGCTCACACACGTGTAATTTTTGTGTAAAGGCAAAAAACTAAATTTTCTCAGTAAAGAGCATGATTTTTCTAGGCTAATTTATTTTCCCCATCTCTTATAAAACCACCCTTTGCCTGAGTCTACCTATCAACAAATTAGCAAAGAATTTAAGTTATGAAAAGAATAATATTGAGAAACTAACACAACTAAAGAGAAAGAACTAGACAGAGGAGAAAGAACAATGACTGTACTTGCTTAAAAATCCTCCCATAACCCCAAATGAAGATTCAGTTCCATCACTACAAGAAAAGCTTTAACAAAAACAAATCAATTATTTATTTTCATACCCAATTTCTAAGCAAGTACAGTCTCATTGTTTACCAAACCTATAAAACCAGACCCTAAGAAGCCACTATTAACCCCAAAAGCCTATCCTCCTAAATCAACAAAATCAAAACCGCCCGCAATATTTTCTCCTCAAAATCCAAAATTCTCAAAAAACCAAAATAAAAAAAATTGGGCTTTGCAAAAAAAAATTATTGGAATGTATTTGAATCTGTGGTGTCGCCCTTATCAGAAAACTTGTCCGCGGCGTTATTGCGGTTCTTGTTGGTGTTATCGTCATTAATGCCCGAGTTTCGGCTTTGGGCAATTGGGTCCACTTGTAAAGGTTTTCGGAGTCTCTCCTCTGTCTAACTTCAATGGCTCTCTTAATTCCACCACCCTTGCTGCCAGTACGTCCCCTGTAGGACAGCTACATAATAAAGCTACAGCTGGATCTTAAAAGTATTGTTATCCTATATTTATGTTAAAATTTATTGTTCAAATTCAAAATTTTTGTATTAAAATATATAAATTTAAATTTTTTAAAAATAAATATAGATTTGTATCATATTAATTTAAATTTTATAGTGGTGCTGTGTTAAATGACGTCATGTCAAAATGTATTCATTTAAATTTATATTCATATTAAAATAAATAAATTTATATTCATATTAAAATAAATAAATTTAAATTTTTAAAAATTCAAATCTTATTAAAATTTATCAGTTCAATAATAAAGCTATTGTGTATTTATAAGAAAATAATAATAAATAAATAAAAAGCTATTGTACTTTTAGATAGTAGTGATCCAAATTTTTAAAAAAAGAAAAATTAGTGATTCAAATTCAAAACCGAATATATATATATATATATATATAAATAAAAAGCTACAAAAACGAAAATAGAGAAAAATCCCCCGTGGACTCGCACGCTAGTTATAAGACTCACTAAAAACTCATTTAAAAAACTATACGTACTTTCACCACATGAATATCATCAATTGTTTCATTAACAATTTTCTAATTTTCCTACTTATAACTTCTTCGAGAGGTTTCGCCACAATTAATGTACCCATACATAACGAGGCAACAACTATTCTAAAATTTTGAATTTTTATTTTTATTTTTTACACTCACTAGCATATTATAGGATTTCTTATTATAGGTTTCTTCTCTTATTCTCTTACCACCGCTATATATTTCACTGAGAAGGGTAAAAATTTCATATACGGATATACCACATGTTTAACATTTACAGTTTTTGTCAACTTCATAATTACCCTAATTGGTTTCTCTCTTTCTCTCTCTCTCTCTCTCTCTCTGGCATCGCCGCCTCCGACATAGAAATGGAGGAGTTAATGTCGCTCAAAGGAAGCTCATCAGTCTGAGAAAACAAAATGGATGCTTGGATTGCGATATTCAAAGATAACTAGGTGGAAATTTTTTTATCACCGATTTAGTCCCAACATGAAATTTCCAAAAAAAACAGAGCAGCACACAAGTCTCCCCATGTTTTCCATCGAAAAAAATTCAATCTTTTTTTCGACTAATTTATAATTTTTGTAATTTCTTAAAGAATAATAAATGAGGCCTCAAATCCCTAAACTGAGTAGGTGACGCTGGACATGTGGTTTCTAGTAAAGAAATTATGTGGAATCTACGTATAAAATCTACTTTAATTTTTACGTGGAGGACCATGTAGTTTTTGGACTATCTAATTTTTGCGTTCTTCAAATCCGCCTTCTCTTCCACAGATCCTCCACCTTCACCTTTCCGAAAGAAAATGGCATCGAGGGAGTTTCTCGGCTGCGTGGAGCTCTGCGACGCTGCCACTGTCATCCAATGGGAAGCAGTTTGGATGGTGGTTGACCTCTGGGTGCTGGAGTTTGTAAACTTTGTATGCTTTTATCAGAAGAAAATCATCATGATTTTTGTGCGGTGCGTGTGAATATGGGATTGGTCTGTAGATCTGCGTTTGAATTTTGAAGAAGAAGGAGATAACTTGTTATTATTTATATAATGTTTAATTATTTTTATTTTTTTTGATAAATAAAAATTTGCAGCTATTTAAATATTTAATGGGCGAATTGTTTTAAACTTCTAAAAATATTTTAAAATAAAAGTTAATATTAGATGATGTATATGGAAATTTACCCTATTCATAAATATTACATGTGATTATCATTATTGATAATCGATCATGATATGGATATAACGTTGATTAATTATATTAATAACTGATAACCCTCAATGGTTGAGTTTGAAAATGTATTCATGAGTTACTACTTAATGACATTTCATAATTATCCACTAAATAAGGGTTTTATATTCACATTCAATCCTTATTGATCCAAAATTTGTTGGAAAGATTCATCTTCTTGTTGTGACATTTCTTATGTGCCAATTTCTCTACGTGTATAATCTTTTTCTATAGCACTAATTCCCGGCCCACATTCTCTACTTCCATGATCTTCATCTTCTGTTGTATAAGTGTAATATTCTTAACCAGTAAATTGACTCAGTCTCTGTAAATTGGTGACTCTCTTTCGTAACCACTTCTAACTTCACAATAATATCTATTGATATTACTACTTGAGCCAGAGTCACTATCAACTGTTTGAAATTTTGAACATGTACATTTAGAACAGGTTGAAGCACTAAGAATTCAAGTTGGCAGTCTCAAAGCTTTTCAAAATAATCAGCACTACTAGAGTCTACTTTTCAACAATTACTTTTGAATATTTATACATTTATCTTCTACTTGTAAAGCAATTTTTGTATCAGAGTTTCCTTATTTATCATCTAAATGCATTGGTTTAATCCATTGATATACTTGGTTACCCTCTTCATCACTATCATCTATGATAGCATCAAATATTGTTATTGGATCAAATTCTTGATGGTTTTCTTCTCTTGCTTCCATATCTCTTAACTTCAGCTTCACATTATAATATCAATATACTAGTTTCTCAATTCTACTATATGCTAGCTTATTTCTTTGCTTTATATATATTAATGCAAAAGTGGTCCAATTTCATTCACAGGCAGAAGATAAGGTTATTTGTGATAATACTTTCATAGCTAATTTTCTAACAGTAGGTGCACTATTGCCATATATTACCCACCATTCAACTATTATAAAAGCAATAAATGTATGAATATAAATTTGAATGTTTCAATTATAAAATGAAAATTATATTGGACTTACTAGGAGACATCACATTTCGAGTAGCAATTGTTGCTGGCTTTGCAAATCATTTCCTTGCATCTTTGTAATATGTAAGCTGACAATAAAATTAAATTAAGTTATAAACCCTTTAAATATAGTACGCTAACAAACTATTAAAACAATATCTCATTTCCAAAATGGCCAATTGCAGTTGATTTGGGGTCTAATGTAGAGTTATATCATGTACTACCTTTATAAGTTCAGAGTTTTCTCCAACTCTATATCTATATTGGTATTACGGGTTCAAATAATAAGCTATATAAAAAAGAAAAAAAAACTTTAGTTTAATTAATAATGTGAAAAATTATGAATAGTTCATATAAATTAAGAATTAAATCATATATGCTGCATGTAATGGATGGTCTAAAGTTTTATCCCACCTGTCATTGATGATATTTGAAACCCACTTTGCATCATATTTTTTATACAAGTTCCTTTCTAATAACACGTATCAACTCATACATTGCTCCCATTGTTGGATAGACTTCAGTGTCAACATGTAAAAGCTTGTATAATGGCTCAAAAAGCTCACACACATTTTGTGCTTAATCTCAAAAAGTATGATCAAGCACTATCATTTCTACTTTTTGACCTATTTTTGACGTACTATATGTGTGGCCTGCCTAATCATTAGATGTGAATAGTTACTTTAGTCATGCTTTCTTTTTAATCAAACTATCAAGTGCAAGATAGTTTGATGCATATCGTGTAAGTGCAAGATGAAAAATATATCTTTTGCAAGTTTCAAGCATTTTTTGCTAGCAACCAATTGTGATTGTAGATGTAATTTATGATCATTCTAGCTTGTTTGATCACATTGGTCACTTGCTCCTTTTTTCCAATGTTTACAAATATAAGATCAATGCAATGTACTGCACATGGAGTCCAATACAAATGATAATGCTCCATTAACTTTTTTCCAGCTTTAACAAATACAGAGCCATTGTCTGTTACTATTTGTACCACATTTTGTTTCCTGCAATTACTTTCTTCAAGAGACCACATATGCATGGTTCTTTATCATATTTGAAGCATAAAAATATATATATATATTGGTATACACTGGTGTATTTTTTGGTATGCATTGGTGTACACCATAAAATTGATAATAGACATTTTTAAGAGATGCCCATATAAGTCTCCCATTTTTCTCTCATACTGTTCGCATATTCTTTTATCTCATCAAACTCCAAATTCAAGTATTTTGTTTTAATCTCATAAGGGTGGGGGGTTCTACACCTGTCTCTGCTTGTTGACATCCCATTACTAAATTTTTGAAATGATAAGATGTTGTTTTATTAGCTGGGAGATTTTCATAAATAAAAAACTTATATGCTTTGCCATGCTTTCCTTTATCTTTCCTCCAAAAAATAGATTTTTTTTTAATATTTTTTTGCCTTGTTTGAAATGACTTGTATAAGCTTGGTTCAGGCTTTGTTTGTGGTTCTTTAAGACTTTGTGTCCATTGCACCATTGGTCTAGCATGACTACTAGACTCAACCTTTTAATCCCTAGTTAGAATTTTATAGAAATGACTTATTTCCCACTCAGTTTGCCTAGAAGCACGAATTGCCTTTTGATATTCTTTTTTCTGATAAAGATCCATTCCAGGTGGAAATGTTATATCATCATTGCTTTTCGTCTACATCAGTTGCTTAAGTATTAAGTTGTCTTCGAAATTCTGCACGAATCTCCTCTATTTGATTGATTTTCTTCATATTGCGCTCGTGTTTTCCTTTTAGTAACCCCACTATGAAACTTTTAACTTCAGGATGCACACTTTCACAACGTTGTACGGATCCATACCATGAATATGGTATTTAAGGCGTGTTACTCCACCACTCTTTGCATGTCCACAGTATTTGCAAACTGTTCCATTTTTGTTGCCATCAATTGGAATGTCATGCTCTTAAGCAGGATCACATTTGCTTCCTCCACTAGCCATTAACTTATGACATTTCATTTAGAAATAAAATAGTATTAGTTAGTATGTATATTGACAAATTAAATTTTATAAATTGTAATTATATATTAACTTAAAAGAAATCAAACTTCTACCGATTTGTTGGTCATAGACAATGATAAAAATATTGCACAGCAAATTGACTTCAAAATATAAGCAAAGTCACGAGAACAATAATATGGAATTCATGAACTTAAAGAGGAGAAGAAAAGGAGCAGTGGAATAAAAAGACAGAGAATGAAAACAAAAGAGAAGCCAAGTGTTAATAATGCCAACGAATGGCATGAAACAAATAAATATATATACTATATTTCAAGAAAGCTAGCAACGGCTAAAAAGGAGAAGTGAAAAAGCAGATACACCACCAAACAAACAAAAATATTGAAAATTTGAAAAATGTATTGAAAAGAGTTTGTTTTCTTCTACCAAAATAATTGCTCATATGAAGGAATCAACATTCATCAACCTTCAATCTAATAAAAAGCAATGCTGAAAATGAAAGTCATCATGAAATAATTGAAAGAAAAAAGATTGATTACAATTTTGAATATATAAAAAATATATATAATTTGAAAAAAAAAATGATGCTTATGAAGTAAAGTGAGTTTTGACAGTTAA